>JBBPBX010021639.1:0-22738 GCA_038048925.1 Garcialebias charrua | reverse complement strand
ACAAGCGGCTGAAATGAGTTTTCTCCGCAGGGTGGCTGGACTCTCCCTTAGAGATAGGGTGAGAAGCTCAGTCATCCGGGAGGGACTCGGAGTAGAGCCGCTGCTTCTCCACATCGAGAGGAGCCAGTTGAGGTGGCTCGGGCATCTGGTTAGGATGCCTCCTGGACGCCTCCCTGGTGAGGTGTTCCGGGCATGTCCCACCGGGAGGAGACCCAGAGGAAGACCCAGGACACGCTGGAGGGACTATGTTTCTCGGCTGGCCTGGGAACGCCTTGGGATTCCCCCGGAGGAGCTGCTCCAAGTGGCTGGGGAGAGGGAAGTCTGGGCCTCCCTACTTAGGCTGCTACCCCCGCGACCCGACCCCGGATAAGCGGAAGAAGATGGATGGATGGATTACAAATGGTTCCACAAAAGCAATGCAAAGAGTGGATTGTTCAAACTGTCTCTAACATTTCAAAACCTAAAACCTCCAGCAACTGCTTCAAGAAGTGGATATAAAAGCTTATGTTCATGTGACACCAATAAAACAGCCTTTAAAGCAACATGTTGGGACATGATATTGATAGTTTTTAAGGCCAAACCATGAACTTTTTGTAACCCTATTTATTCAACCTTTATTTCTACAGCTTAGTCTCATTGAATCTTGAGGACTCATTTACAAGAGAGACCTGTTTAAATCAAAGAACAGAGATGAGATACAGACAACAATAGACAATCATATAAAACATGTAAAATGAAATGTAAATAAAAGAAAAGAAATAAAAACATAATACAGCTACATTATAAAACAGTGTACAATACTGCACTAAAACAGGAACATGTCTGCATTGGTTTTTACCAGGAACTTCATAGTTCAGAACAAACATTGTAAGCTCCATCATCCAGGTAGATAACGTGGCAGGCCATAGACTGAGGAAGTCCTCTGAATGAGGGACGGAACATTTCTCACTTAAAGAAACTGGTCCAGATGACACGATTTAGCCTCTTTTTTTTTAACAATAGTTCTTTAAAATCCCTTAGAGTGGTCAAGGTAGCCAACATCAGATCTTTTTGCAAGGTGTTCCAGGATACAGGAGGAGAGTGAGAGAAGGCCTTTTGCCTAGTTTGGTCCACACTGAGGGGACGCTGCATGTAATTATGTCTTGAGAGCTCACGCTGTAGCAAGACTTCCTTCTTGCTGAAAGGCCCACGAAACCTGTGCCCCCGAGGGTCCCACGGTAGCTAGCCCCCTAAGTGTTCTATGGCAGCTACTGCACTTAAGTCTTCAATGCCACCTGGGGACCCTTCTCCCCCTGCCCTATGTGAAGGTTCTTCTTTTCGCCTGGAGTCCTCACCTCTCCACAGGGTTCACACACAGCAATGGTGTTCTATTACATCTTCAGACTTGTTTCCTGATATGACCCTGCATTTGAAACTACCTCCTAGTCACCCACCTGTCCGGTCCCGGCGTATTGGACTATGCTCCTGCTTCCTGCCTGAACTTCGGATCATGTCTCACCCTCATTCCAATTCATGCCCTAGTCCCACGTCATGCTGTGGCTGCACACTGCCCCAGGGTTGGAAGACTGCTGTGACCTTCCAGGCCACCTTGTCGACAACAGCTCCCCAGGCCTCCGTGTCTGCTTCAATTCTCCAGGGCACCCCTACAGCTGCAGATCCCCAGACTCCCATGTCACCTGCTGTCTCCTGGGTTGCATGGCCAACTACCCAACTGATGGTTCCCCCCACTCATCTTTACTTGGTCTGGGCGGTCATGGACCCTCAGGGTGAATGTCACCATTGGCCACCCACTGGAACCTATGACTCATGTTGGATAGCTTTCTGGCCGACCCCCCCACCCCCCCCAACTCACTCCTCGTGTTGGACAGCCTTCCGGCCACGTCCCTGAACTCACTCCTTGTGTTGGACGGCCTCCCGGCCGCCCCACTGAACTCACTCCCCATGTTGGATGGCCTCTTGGTTGCCCCCTGAACTGACTCCTGGTTTTGGACAGTCTCCCGGCTGTCCCCATGAACTTTGATGCTTCCTTGTGTTTTGTCTTTGTGTTTCGTTCCTAGGTCTCATCCTGTCGACTTTTGTTTTTTTGCGCTTGTGTCTTCCTCATGCCCTCCATCCTTGTGGTTCTTCCCTCCGCCCGCCTTAGTTTTTTATTTTTTGGGGTGGGGGGTCCTGGGGATGCTAGGGGTTGTCCTTGGGAGAAGGGCACTGTAAGGGTGGCGTCTTCTGCTGGGCCTTCTTTGTCTGTTCTCCCTGTTGCCTCTTGTTAATCAGCCTTGATCAGTTTCATCCCTGCCTCATGTCCAGCTGTTTGTAATCATGTCCTGTCTGGTCTGTGTATTTAAGTCTTTTGGTGAGATTGTTCTGTGTCGGGATGTCCTTGGGTTTTCCCTCATCCTGTCTTGGTCCTGTCCTGATTCCATCTTGATTACTCACATGTAAGTTTATGCTGCCATGTCAGCCTCCTTTTGTTATTATTACAAAGTATTTTATTTCTATGTCTGCCTCCCGAGTCCTACCTGTACACTGGGTTCTATTCTCCTCGGTCAGAAGTCCTGACAATTTCTAAAAAAGAAACCCAATTTTACTTTCAATTTCTTTATCAAGGTTTCAACATAAGGCTTATAAGAGAGATGTGGATCAACAAAGATACCCAAGTATTTGTAAGAATCGACAAACCCAATAGGAACACCATGCATAGATAAGATAGAAGGAAGGACTGCTGGTATGATTTCCTGGTATGACTGGTACCACCTGGATCAGAAGGACTCATACGTGCGTCTGCTCTTTGTGGACTTCACATCTGCTTTCAACACCATGATCCCCCAAACTCTGATAGACAAACTATCTACACTTGGACTAAGCCCCTCTATTTGTAACTGGGTACTAGACTTCTTAACAGACAGACCACAGTCCGTGAAGATCCACAACTTCTCCTCCTCCACCATAACCCTCAGCACTGGCTCTCCTCAGGGATGTGTGCTGAGCCCCCTTCTGTTCACTCTGCTCACATATGATTGTACAGCCACACTTCCAGGCTGTCATATTGTTAAGTTTGCAGATGATACAGCGGTGGTGGGATGCATCACAAACAATGATGAGTCCAGCTACAGACAGGAGGTGGAACACCTGGAGAGCTGGTGCAAAGAGAATAATCTTCACATGAATGTGAAGAAGACAAAGGAGATGATTGTGGACTTCAGAAGGAACAAACACACCCATGCCCCACTGAAAATAGGTGGGTCTGCAGTGGAAGTGGTCTCCAGCTACAAATACTTGGGTGTACACATGAATGATAACCTCAGCTGGAGCAACAACACCACCAGCCTGATCAAGAAAGGTCATCAGAGACTCTACTTCCTCAGACGGCTGAGACGAGCTGGTCTGAGCAGCCCAGTCCTCACCTCCTTCTACAGGTGTGCAGTGGAGAGCATCCTGTGCTCCAGCATCAACGTGTGGCATGGAGGCTGCACAGTTGAAGAGAGGAAAGCTCTGCAGAGAGTGGTGAAGGCTGCACAGAAGTCTGTTGGAGTCAGTCTCCCCACAATCACAGACATTTATACCTCCAGATGCAGGAAAAGAGCCACCTGCATCATGAAAGACCTCACTCATCCAGCACACTCACTCTTTGCCCCACTCCCCTCAGGACGGAGGTTGAGGAGCATCAAGTGTAGAACCACTAGACTGAGGAACAGCTTCTACCCTGAGGCTGTTAGACTCATGAATAAATAAAAATAAAATAAAAAATAAACACTGCAAAATATCACATCATACTGATGCTGATCTGTTTTCTTGTTGCTGTGTTCATCTGTGACCATCTGCTCATACAAACTCATGTTCGTGCTGCTGTTTATTCCCACTATATTAGGCTTAGTGTATTACTAGTTGATGTTTTTCTTAGTTAATTCTAGATGTTATTACTGTTTTTCTCTTTCATTGTTGTTGGATGTAACTGGGACCTCGTGTACATAATCTCGTTTTCATCACATGTACCACATGCGGTGCAAATGACAATAAAGACTCTCTGACTCTCTGACTCTGACTCTGTTTGAAAACATCTCTTTGTTTTTATCAGCATTTAGCACCAGTTTGAGATGGAAAAAATCTGACTGGATGATGTTGAATGCAGACAGTAAGAACTGAAAAACCTTAGCAACTGTTCTAGCTCAACAATAATCAACTGTGTCATCAGCATATAAATGTAAGGAAGCATCAGGAATGATCTGACCTATAAAGATACTTTCCTAAACCCAAACATCTACTGTAGCTCAAACATAGCACAACAGAATCTGTAGGAGCAAGTGAAACAGACAAAAAGAAAATTGTAAATAAATAACAATGATGTAAAATGGTAATATTTCAGGAGTTTAACAGTGTAGAGTAGTTTGATGTATTTAGATATTGACCTTTTGCAACTATATCACATGTGTCAGCAAACTCAGGTCGAGACACCCTGACGGACGTCTGAAGTGAAGGACAGCTGCGGTGAAAGGAGCAACATCGATTGTTTTTCTAGCTTGTTTTTGCCATGGCTTCCTGTTCTACTACGTGCTCTAGTCGAGCTAAGTTATCTGTGGAAGTAAATAAAAAGCAATATTTATCATTACATTTTTTTTTTAAATTCTGCATTAATGGTGTTAAAGTCTCTTTTCTTCGAGAGCTAAGTAGCGAAGATAGCCGTAGTTAGCGTGTAGCTTCGTGTAGCTTCTCATCACAACAGATATTGGGATATGAATATTATGTCATATTGCACATCCCATTCAAATGTTAGATACAAAAGGGCTGTGCGACAGGCCGGCAATAGCGTGTAGCTTTGTGTAACTTCTCATCACAATAAATTACCGGTAGATATCGCTGGGATATGAATTTTATGTCATCACACATCCCAGTCAAATGTTAGATACAGTAGGGATGTGCGGCCGGCCGGCAAAAAAAAAGTGACTATGGCTGACAAAAAAAAAAAAAAAACGGATGTAGTTAGTGTGTAGCTTCATTTAGCTTCTCATCACAATGGATATTGGGATACTGCTCTTACAGTCAGTAAACACCAGCAGATGTCCACAATAGTGAAACGTATAATTGTCAATACTAACTAAATAGGCCTGTATTAACTTGTAATGTGTATCATTTCAGGTTAATTACAGTCAGTCCTTGTCTGACGATCCTCTAAAGCATGGATGTGAAAGTCAAATACACAGAGGGCCAAAAAACCAAATTTGCTACAAGCATGACGTGTGTTCAATGTTTATTATAAGGGAGTGATATAAGAATTTTTTTTCTTCGTTCTGCACTCTTTTCATTCAGTGTTTTCTTTTTGATGAATTTGTTTTATTTTGTCTCTTTTAAATGAATGAATAAATGAATTAAATAAAATATTAAATAGCTTTACATCTGCTAAGTTCATGGCCTAAAACCAACACAAACATGTTCCTGTTTTTAGTATTTTACATTGCTTGGCTGCAAGTATCAAGCTGTTAAATCCTTCATTTTCTACAGCTGATAGCTGTTGGTCATTAATTATGATGAAGGTGAACATTTGAGCTCTGTGGCTTCAGCGGTGTGTTTTTCTTGTTCAATCCGGGGTGGGTGCTCTGATTTCGGTCAGCCGCTCTCAGCCTCTCCCTCCTACGAGATGGGCAGACAGCGGGTCAAACTGGATGCAGCTGGCCGCGGTCGGTCTCCCCGTTTCGGTTCAGCGAGAGTGGCATCCCGCTGAAGCCCCGGAGCTCGAATGTCCAACGTAAAACAAACTTGATCGCGGTTTAATGTGGTGCTATGGCTCTGCAGACATTGCACGTTGCTGTCTTGTGGTGTTTAGTGTAAAATACTTCCACACAGTGGACATGTTACGATGAAAAGTTGGCTAGCTGTTAGCTAAAGTGCTAATCACTCAGTCCTCACGCTGTAGCTGGCTGCAAACTATGAAATGGATTTCCTGAATGTGAGACGGGTCTTATTACTCTGGGTTCATGAAACATGACTCCGGATCGGATTGGCCCCATCACCCTACTAACATTGCATTGTGGGGAATGTAGTATTGGTGCGTGCAAAAGACCAGCGGGCGGCTGTGGCCTGTGGGCCGGTTCTAATAGTAATTAAATATCATCCAGGGGGCCATAGATAATTAATTTGTTGGTCGGATCTGGCCCGCGTGCCTTGACTTTGACATATGTGCTCTAAAACTACGGGTGTCCTTGAAGAAAGATGGGACAGTAATATGTGGTCACTGCACTTTAAAGTATGTCATGGCCCAAACATTCTGTAGTGGACTTAACCGTGGTCAACTGAGCTGCAGGATTACACTTTCATCTCTTTGAACGGTCCCAGTGATAACTTTTTACTGACCCTCTCAGTAAACAGACATTTAACACAATTTATTCCATTTAGTTGGAGTCTAAGAACATAATCTCTCACAAATACACTATTACTACTCTTTTAATTATGTTCTAATACAAATGTAATCTAAGCATCACCTGTGTTATTCATATGAGCAGTTGTTGTACTTTACAATATGTTTGACGATCACATGTGCTGGTTTATTCTGCACCAACGATGGTGCTCAAAAACTGTGTGGAAGGTGAAGGCCCGGGTCAAAGTGGCCTGGAAGTTTCTTTTAGAAATGGAGAATACAGTAAATCAGTTGTATTCATGAGAATGGCTCCAGAACTCCCTGTCTTCCTCCAAACAATTTCTTTCTGTTTCTAGCTGCTTCTGACTTTCACCTTGAATCCTGATAACTTCAAAGTGAACTCTTTGATGCAACTCTAACTCCTTTCCACTGGTCCATCACCAATCAGGAGACTGAGTTTCTGATCTCAACACTTTTAGAAAAAGCGTTTGCTTCCGTGAACTGTTCAGTTGGAAAGGACAGTAAAAGCTGTCATGTTCTCTCTCTTTAAGCTGGATGAACTGCAGTCATGAGTCAAAGACTGCTTTATCAGCAGAGAATTTATGGAATGCCTCCATAAATTCAACAGAGCTAAAGCTCCAAGTTCTTAATGAACTTTTCTGGAGGAACGCTTTATTTTGAAACCAACCAGGAAGCTGTTGCTGTTTCTGCAGAAGAAAGCAAGCTTCAGCGATACATTGAATCCATAAACATGCTGAAGTTCATTTGGAATTTACGGACCTACGACCCGTTGAGTCCAAAACGGCTTCTCAACTCTACTAAACCGAGATGGAACGTCCAAACAGGTACAGAGTTTCTGATTGTTTACTGGAGCGTGCGATGAGTCGAGCTGGTTTTCGTATGGAAAAGTGTCATTCTGGTTAAACTCAAAATAGATTTCCTCCTTCCCACTCTTAAACTCTTCTCCTCCTTCCCTTATCTCATTCTAAGCTGGTAACTAAATTGTAAGCTAAGAGCCTACAGATAAAAGTAATACTGTCATCCTCATTACTTGTTTCTGTTGTTCCACAATTAAATCTGACATGTTAACTTGTAAGAAATTGAAATCAGTCAATCAAATGTTTGATGTAATTTTAATTATTTATTATTAAATGATTCTACCTTTGGTAGGTCAAATATAATAACGTTTCTATCGTCACTTTATGGTTTTCTGGTTTATTGTCCATCATAAATGATCACAGAGTGTTATGATAATTCTGAAAAGAAATAGAATCCATGAATTACTATTCAACCTGAATAAGTAATTAATTAAGGTAAAGTGTGTCAGTTAATACTGACCCTAAATCCTTAAATACTGGTGGTCCGTACGTGTTTTTCTATTGATTATTCATAAAATCTGTGATCTTTCATGAACTTGAAACGTCATGCTTGCATAGAAATATCCAATTTTTGACTCTGAAGGAGATAATTTTGGTTGAGGGTGTTCTAGACATAGCAGAAGTGCATGTATTGGCATTTGAAGCTGAGTTATCATTGCTCAACTTTTTAAATGCTGCTCAAGCTTTGGGTTAATATCTGTCACTGTCTTGGATCGTTTGGAATAACGTGTTCAAAGCTGATGTGCAGATTCTTGGAATGACCGCCGCGTCGTAATTATACCTAAAGAGCTATTTCTTACATCTGCAAGATTGCTGTGTGTGGTGTTTTTACATTTTAAAGCAGGACAAAGACATATATTACTGTTGAAACGTTGTCGGAGAGTGGTTCTGGTGGACCCGTTTTCTGTTCAGTGGACCCTGAAGTGGTTCCGAGAAACGTCCGTGTTGTTTTCAACAGTTGAAGTGCTATAATAATAATAATAATAATAATAATAATAATAATAATAATAATAATAATAATAATTTTATTTAAAAGCGCCTTTCAGGACACCCAAGGACACTTAACAAACCAATACAGTGTTGAATTGAAATATAAAATACATAAAGGATATAAAATGCAAGATAATAAAATAATAAATTTAGTAAAGTTAATGATAAGCTAGTCTGAAGAGATGGGTTTTCAGGGCAGTCTTGAACAGAGAAAGGGAGGTGGTGTTTCGAAGGTCTGGCGGTAGAGCGTTCCAGAGGTGAGGGGCAGAGCAGGTGAAGGCCCTGCTCCCCATGGTGGAGAGGCGGGCAGAGGGTACATGGAGATGTAGCGAAGAGGAGGATCTGAGAGAGCGTGATGGGATGGAGATTTGTAGGAGGTCAGATAGATAAGGAGGGGCAAGGTTGTGGATAGCTTTGAACGTGAGGAGTAGAATTTTGAAGATGATGCGTGATTTAACCGGGAGCCAGTGGAGCTGCTGCAGGACAGGAGTGATGTGGTTATAGTAGGAGGTTTGAGTGATGACACGGGCAGCTGAGTTCTGGACCATCTGTAACTTGTGGAGAGATTTGTTGGGGAGGCCGTAGAGAAGGGAGTTGCAGTAATCAATACGGGAAGTCACAAGGCTGTGCACCAGGATGGCTGTGGAGCGGGGTGTGAGAGAAGGACGGAGACGGTTAATATTACGGAGGTGGAAATAGGCAGACCGAGTAATATTGTTGATGTGTGAAGTGAAGGAGAGAGTGGTGTCGAGGATGACACCGAGGCTCTTGACCTGAGGGGAGGGGGATAGCAGAGAGTTGTTAAGGGGGACGAGAAGATGTTCTGATTTTGAAATAGAGTTTTTGGTACCAACAAGAATGATTTCTGTTTTGTTGCTGTTTAGTTGAAGGAAATTGTTAGAAAACCAGTGATTTAGCTCATTGAGACAGTCGGTGAGGATGGAGGGTGGGTGGGTGGAGTTAGGTTTTGATGACAAGTAGAGCTGCGTGTCATCAGCATAGCAGTGGAAATGGACGCCGTATTTGCGGAAGATGTGACCTAGAGGAAGGAGGTAAATGATGAAGAGGAGGGGTCCGAGGACAGAGCCTTGGGGGACACCCGTGGAGACAGGGGAAGACTGGGAACGGAAGGATTTAAGCTGAATGAATTGAGTGCGGTCAGAGAGATAGGAGTTGAACCAGTCTAACGGGGTACCTGAGATGCCAATGGAGGTTAGTCTGTTGAGGAGGATAGAATGACAGATGGTGTCGAAGGCAGAACTTAGATCAAGAAGAATGAGGATGGACAGAAGACCAGAGTCAGCAGCAAGAAGAAGGTCGTTAGTAATTTTTACTAGAGCTGTTTCGGTGCTATGGTGGGGGCGAAATCCAGATTGAAACTCTTCATAAATGTTGTTGTTGGACAGGTGTGAGTGAAGTTGACTAGCAACAGTTTTTTCAAGGATCTTGGAGATGAAGGGCAGATTGGAGATCGGGCGAAGATTACTGAAGTTGGTAAAGTCAAGACCTGGTTTCTTGATGATGGGGGTGATGGCAGCAGATTTGAAGGCTGTGGGAACAATGCCAGAGGTTAGGGAGGAGTGGATGATATTAATGATGATCGAGAGCAGAGACAGGAGACAGGATTTAACAAGAACTGTAGGAAATGGGACAGGATGAGGACTTGGACTTGCTGATAATGTTAGCAATGTCATCAGCAGAGGGGAGGGAGAAGAAGGGAGAAGACAGAGAAAGGGAGGGAGGGAGTTCAACAAGGATGCTGGGGGCAGTATTTGGTCCAAGGTGTTTATGAATTGAAATAATCTTTTCGTTGAAATATGACATCAAGGAGTTGCAAAATTCTGTGGAAACCATGTGAGAGGGTAGAGAGTTAGGAGATGAGACAGAACGGTGAAGGAGAGAGAACAATGTTTTTGAATTACCAACATTGGAACTGATGATGTCTGAGAAGTAGCTGGATTTGGCTTGAAAAATACTGTTCTTGTAATGGATGAGGTGGTTTGCATAAAGTTCCTTGTGAATTGTGAGACTGGAGACGCTCTAGCCGCCGACCTTTGGTTTTCAGGGAGCGTTGTTCTGGAGTGAACCAGGGTGCAGAGTTGGAGAAGGAAACCGTCCGAGTTTTCAGGGGAGCAACAGAGTTAAGGATGTTGGTTAGGCTGGTGTTGTATAATGTGACAAGATCATCTGGGTTGGAGGAGTTGAAAGTGGAGAGGGTATTATTAATATGAGATAAAAGAGTGTCATGTTGATATTCTTGATATTACGGAAGGAAAGAGTGCGTTGAGGTTTATCTGAGGAAAATTTAAGATTAACATTGAATGAAATCATCAGGTGATCAGTAAATGGAAGTTCATCAGAAGAACAGTTAAGAGGAGAAAGTCCAGAACAGCATAGTAAGTCCAGGGTGTGGCCCTGTCTGTGCGTTGGAACGTTGATGAACTGTTGAAAGCCGCAGTTGTCCAGGCAAGATGAGAAGTCCCTGGTGAGGGGGTTGTTTTCTTCATCCATATGGACGTTGAAATCGCCCAGCAGGATGACATTGGGTGAAAGAGCAGTTAAATGAGCCATTAGTTCAGCAAAGTCATTCATGAAGGAGCTGTTCACTTTTGGTGGGCGGTAGATTGTGGCCACCACTGTTGGAATGGGGCCAGCGAGCAGACACACAGTATGCTCAAATGAGGAGGAGGAGGGGTGAACCGGAGTGACCTTCCAGTTCTCGTGGTGAATTATCGCGAGACCTCCTCCACGGGCCGAGTCGCGGGCCTTGGCGATGCAAACAAACCCAGGAAGAGTGGACTCGTTCAGATTTAAAAAGTCATTTTGTTGTTGCCACGTTTCTGTTAAACAGATGAAATCCAGTTTTCGGTCGGATATTAGATTGTGAAAAAGCTGACCTTTGCCCATGAGGGAGCGAACGTTCAGAAGTTCAAACTTTATGGAGGAGACGGAAGTAGTGACTGGAGCTAACGTGCTGTTAGTGGTCCGAGCATTACGGCGTGAAGAATGGCGAGAGTCAGACTAGATGGAGGTTATGGGATGAGCCTTGTTAGCATTGAGTCGACGGCGCGAGCCCCGGTGGATGTATCTCCGACGAGGATGGAAGGCAATTTCCTCAAGAGGGAGTACAGGCGGCGCGGATGGTTGGAAACGAAGACGAAGGAGCTCCACGGCTGAATAATGGAGCAGGTCAGACGCTGGTTGGTGGTGGATGAGAAGCAGCAGAGTCCAAACGAGAGCAGGCAGCAGGTAAATCCAAGTAAAATCCATGTTTGGTGATGAGTAGAAATGCCCAGGCAAGGGTCGGTGAAAAAACAGCAGAAAGTACTTAATAGAACAAAAACAAGAAAAAAGTACGAGGAGCAACTGCAGCTAGATGCGCACGCGTTCACTCCCGGAAGCAGAAGGATTGATTAATAATAATAATAATGAATTTAATTTATAACGCACTTTTCATTAATGAAAATCTCAAAGTGCTACAAAGTGCAACAAAATTAAAGGTCAAATAAAACAAATAAAATCAATAATAGTATCAACTAAGATCAAAGATAGAATCATGAGGAGGCAGAGTAGGCTCACTTAAAAAGAAAGGTCTTCAGGCCGCTTTTAAAGTAAACCAGTGACTGTGGAGCTCTCAGGCAGTCAGGAAGAGAGTTCCATAGGCAGGGGGCAACGACACTGAAAGCCCGGTCTCCCATGGTCCTCAAATTGGTTCTCGGAATGTGAAGGAGATTATTGTTCTGTGAGACCGGGTGGATGAATATTTAGCAAGAATGTCCTTTAGATAATCTGGTGAAGTTCCATGTAAGCATTGATGTGTAATGAGAGCAGTTTTGTACTGAATTCTGTAGGCGACATGAAGCCAATGAAGGTTATGGAGAATCGACGTAATATGTTCAAATTTACGAACTCTCAACAAAATCCTTGCTGCACTGTTTTGAATATATTGAAGCTTCTGAAGGTATTTGCCAGGGATTCCAATAAACAGGAAGTTGCAGTAGTCAAGCCTGGAGGAGACAAAAGCATGGACGAGTTTCTTAGCATCAGAAAAAGTTAGGGATGGGCGAAGTCTGGAGATGTTTCTAAGATGGAAGAAGCAAGTTTTAAACAGAAGCTTAATGTGATTTTCGAATGTAAGATGAGAGTCCATTTTTATTCCAAGATTTGTAACAGAGGTGGAGAGGGGGATGTCTTGTCCAGAAAAGGAAATTGTTGTTATAGTTGATGTTTGTACCTGGTGAGGGGTGCCAATCAGTATGGCCTCAGTCTTGGAGCAGTTTAATTGAAGAAAGTTCTGATTCATCCATGCCCTTACTTCCTCCAGGCAGGTAGAGAGGGCAGTGAGAGAAGATGGAGATGACAATGGGGAAGATGAGGATGTTCCAGTCCTGATGTAAAGCTGTGTATCGTCGGCATTACAATGAAAAGAAATGTTGAACTGATTAATAATTTGACCTAAAGGCAGCATGTAAAGGGAAAACAGCAAGGGCCCCAAAACTGACCCCTGAGGAACACCACAGGAGACACAGACTGTCCGGGACGTGGCGTTGCCAAGACTAACACATTCCAGCCTATTGGAGAGGAAATATCTGAACCAGTCCAGGACAATGTCACAGAGACCAACCTCCACATGAAGACGGTGGAGGAGAATACTATGGTCCACAGTGTCGAAAGCCGCAGTGAGGTCAAGGAGGACAAGGATGGAGGGAGAACCAGTGTCAACAGCCATGAGGACATCATTGGTAACTCTCAGCAATGCAGTCTCAGTACTGCGAGCTGCTCTGAATCCAGACTGGAACTTCTCATACAGGGAGGGTTGCTGTAGGTGGTCCTGCAGCTGAGCAGCAACTGCTTTTTCCAGCATTTTAGACAGAAAAGAGATGTGTGAAATTGGGTGGTAATTAGAAAAAATGTCGGGATCTAAATTAGATTTTTTCAGAAGAGACCTAATGATGGCAGTTTTTAGAGGCAGTGGAACATGACCTGATTGTAGAGACTTATTTATTATTTGTGTGATTAATGGGCTTATTGCAGAGTTATTGGATTTTATGAGAGACGAGGGGAAAGGATCCAGGGCGCAGGATGAAGGCTTCATTTTCTTGATGATGGCCTCCACCTCACTCTGAACAACTTCATCAAAGCTGCTCAGGGTCCCAGAATGCAGACGGGTAGATGGCACACGAAGATCAGGGAGGTTGTGGAGCTGAGATCTGATAGTGTCAACTTTGTTTTTAAATGACGAAAGGAACAGTTCGCATTTTTGAACAGATTCCTCAGGAGTTTGTTTAATGGGATTAAGCAGACGAGTTATTGTGGAGAAGAGCTGTTTAGAGTTACCAGGGTAGGTGCTGATGATGTTAGAATAATATTTGGAGCTTGCTTCTTTAAGAGAATAAGCGTACACTGTCTGATGTTCTTTGTATGCCAGTTTATGTACAGAGAGACCAGATGATTTCATACGTCTCTCAATAGCACGGCCAGTTGCCTTCATAATGCGTAGCTCACCAGTGTACCAGGGAGCTTAACGGGAGAAAGACTCCATTCTCGTCTTCAAGGGAGCATGTAGGTCCAGAAGCTCCTGGAGAGATTGGTTGTAGTAATCCACAGAAACATCTGCAGATGAATGATCGACAACGGTCAGGGCATGAAGATCAGCAGACAGAACATCAGGGGAAATGTTTTTAAAGTCACGGAACTGGATAGGTCATTTTGGGTTTGAAGCAGGCAAAGATGAAGGCACTTCCAGGGAGATGACCCTGTAGTCCGAGACACCCAGGTCATATATAGATAAGTTATTGATGAGTACAGTGTCAGTAATCCCCAAATCCAGAGTATGCCCCCTGTTGTGCGTAAGGGCGTCAATGTGTTGAGTGAGGTTGACAGAGTCTAAAAGAGACTTAAAATCTGTTGCCAGAGGTGATGAGGAATTGTCCATGTGGATATTTAAGTCGCCAAGAAAAATTGTCTTCACAGGGGAGGTGCAGAAAAAAGTGAGGAGGTCATGCATCTCTGAGTTAAATGAAACATGCGGTTTGGGAGGTCTATAAATTAATATAACATTCATCAGAAGTGGGGCTTTGAAGCTGAAGGCCAGACATTCAAAAGAAGAAAAATCCTGAGAAACCAGATGTGACAGCCTGAAATTACTGCTGAAGATTACAGCCAGTCCACCACCGCGGCCAGTGCTGCGGGCTCTCTGCAGATAACTGTATCCAGATGGACAAGTTTCATTCAGAGAACTGTACACATCCGGCTGATGCCAAGACTCTGTAAGACACATAAGGTCCAAGTTCTTCTCCAGAATGTGGTCATGAATTAGACATGATTTGTTGGATAGTGACTGCCAGAGGTGGGTAGGAATGAGTTACATTTACTCAGTTACATTTACTTAAGTAACTCTTTGATAAAATTGTACTTGTGAGAGTAGTTTAAATGTGAAAGACTTATACTTTTACTTGAGTAAATTTTAGGGGAGAAAACCGCAACTTTTACTCAGTTACTATGGGCTTTCTGCTGATCGCTACAGTTACTTTTGTTTCAAGTATGTAAAAACATTTGCAGCAAAATTATTGCGTAACTTATTGTCACCTGACATGTAACCAATCAAGTGAAGCCAACCAGTCACGTGACCACAACAAACTCTCCGCGCGGGCCATGTTGAGTGACGTCGGAGATTCTGGTAAACAGTTAGTGCTGTTTATAGGATGTCAAAATGTAAGAAAATGAGTTCCAACATTTACTGGTAGAAACAAAGTTTTGCAGAAAGTCAAGTTTATTATTATTTAGCAGAATTATTTGGGCTACAGTTGCCTTTGTGTTTGTTTTTTTATTTACAACAATGTAAAAGATAAGTGGTTTATTTCTAAATCCTTTTGGCTGGTATTGCCTTTGTGTTTTTATTTATAACAATGTATGTTCAGTCTCATTAAAAGTTATGTTTCCTTGTAAATCCATTTGCATGTTATAATTTAATGACACGAGATGGTACTCCGCAGTTCCTCACTACTTGAGTAGGTTATAATCAAAGTACTTTATTACTTTTACTCAAGTAAATTTTTGGATGCCTACTCACTACTTTTACTTGAGTACTATTTGGTTCAAGTAACAATACTTTTACTTGAGTAAACATTTTGAATACTCTACCCACCTCTGGTGACTGCACATTAAAAAGTTCTATTTTAATACTAGTTGGAGCAGAATTCTTTTGAAGAGGTTTAAGCAGACTGAAGTCCACTCCACGTTTTCCTTGCCACTTTGTACGCTGTGGACTACAAGGGACTACAGACGCAACGTTCTGATAACGTCGTTGAGGTGCGACACGTCTCTCAGACCAGACAGAAACAATCGAGTCAGAGCCCGCTTGCCGAGAATAAACGAGTTTCTTTTGAGAGCTTCTATGGATGTAACGAGATCTACGCAGAAGTCCCAGTTGTTTGATGGTGGAAATAGAAGGAGGAATGGAACAGTTGTTAAGTCCAAACAACTGCGAAGCGGAGTAGGTTAACATCCACGGGCCGGTGGAAGCTAGCACTGAGCTAGCCGCTAACAGCAGACCCACGGCTCCGAAAAAGATATACAAGAAGCAGTGAGAGGTAACTTGAATGACCATTACCTTGAAGTGGAACACAGGGGAAATTCCAAAACAGTCCAGAGGACACAGGAGGTTGACAGAGGCAGCAGGTAAATGAACAATAAATGCAGCTAAATTCGTGCTGGAGCTAGCGGGAGGTTGACAGCCCCCACTAGCCTACTAAAATTCCAGTTAGACTAGTAAAGTTTTCTATCTAATGAATCCAGCAAACAAGTCAAATCTTGGCCTGGCTGTAGTCTCCTATCCTGAGCATGCACAATGGCGTCAGTGGAAAGGAAAAACTCCATTTTAGAAGGAAGAAACCTCTAGCAGACCCAGGCTCAGGACAAGCGGTCATCTGCTTTGACCGGCAACTTATAACGTATGCAGATCCACAGCGCAGTCAGAAAAGACAGTTGCTCTAAAACTTAATCACAGAAAGGTAGAAATGTCCAACAAGGGTCGGTGAAAAAAGGGTCGGTGAAAAAAACCAGCAGAAAGTAACAAAAAAGATCGGGGAGCAAAAAGTACGAGGAGCAGCGGCAGCCAAGGCGTGCCCACATTCGCACATACAGGTGCTGAATAAAATGACCAAACCATGGCAAGGGTCGGTGAAAAAACAGCAGAAAGTACTTAATAGAACAAAAACAAGAAAAAAAGTACGAGGAGCAGCTGCAGCTAGATGCGCACACGTTCACTCCCGGAAGCAGAAGGATTGATTGCTATGTTAGTAAGCGTAGCTGTGTGTGCCTGTCTAAATGTGTTTGCCTCATATTTCAGAATTTTTGCAAGGTATTTGAAGCGTTTATGAGCTGTAAAGAGTCCGTAAAGTTGTGTTTCATTTTATGCTTATGTTTATTAAATGTTTTAATGTTTAAATGGTTATTGTTGCACCGGGGGTCTGAGAGAAATGCAATTTCAATCCTGTGTATGTCCTGTACATATTGCAGTTTTGACAATAAAGTTGACTTTGACTAGTGGTACTAAAAGTAACAAAAGAAAAAAACAACAGCTAAATACGTCAGCAGTTTAGCTAACAGACGTTGGAATGGGTACATTTTGTCCTTGTCAAACCTGTTGAAGAGAATCAAACTAAATACTCTGAAACTCAAACAACTTACTCCATTAAGTTACAAATAACACTCAACTTTGCAACATATATAATATGTGTAACCCAGACAATCATTTTAGGTCTAAAAACTCCTAAGTTAAATATGTTGTAAATATATCTACAATTGTATTTCATTTATTTATGTTGTAATATGCTTTAACACTGTTTAAAATACACAAGTGTAAGTTAAAAGCCAGAAAGCATAACATTTTGTTGCTTGTATTTTATTTCTGCTTTATTGTGAAAAGCCAAAAGGAAGTGTGAGCAGTCAGGGTTTTGAACTTGATGAAAGCCAAGCACACCAGAGTTGACAGGTGTGCTGCATTTTGGACTAATTAAATAAGTTTCCTGGTTGCTAACACAGTGATTGTCAGTGGAGACCTGTTTGATGGTTTTGGGACTACAAGGGACAATTTCAGCCTGAAGTTTGTCCTACAGTTCTGTGTTTTTGCACTTTGAGGCAGTTTAACATCAAACATTTAGCATTCACTAGCTCAGTGAATGCTGCACAGTAAACCTAGTGTAGCTTGTTCAGCTTGCTGGGGAGACTGTCTCTTCATCATTCCGGCCTGGAGGTGAAGATTGTCATAACTGGAGTGTTTATGGACTGCCAGAAGAGTTCCTCTGGATTACATTGCTCATTGAAGTTAAACCTGGACCTGCAGACAGCTGATTGCATCACCATCTTGGTTTGGATTTCTTCTTCGCCTGAACTGGGACCAGGGTCTGTAGTGAACTACTAAACCAGGTACTGTTTGGTTTATTTATTTGCTCAACGAGTGAAGCGGCCATTACGTTTTGGGCCTCACCGCTCCCAAGCGTCGCTCAGGCCTGCAACTTTAACGTTTTAGGGTTAGATAAGCCGGCAGGTGTCTGTGTGTGGTTGGTGAGTGGGCCCCTCACTTAGTTGAAGCTATACAGTGAGTAATCTGCCTACAGATACCGTTTTTGTGTCATATTGTATAAGTTGTTCAATCTTTAAAACATGTTCAGTAAATTGAGTTTATATTTTACTTATGGTTTGGTTATTTATAGTTAAACAGAGTGTGTGTGAGATGACCACAGTGTGTATTAAAAGTTCAGCAATTAAGAGTAGTTAACATTTAGTCTAATGCTAAATATAAGAATCTAGGAGGCCCTTACCTACAGACAGAGGGTAAAGGTGGGCTACATAAATGGAGGCACTGCTGGGAGACTGAACATTTAGCTTAGCTTTTCTAAACCTGTTCAGTTTTACTCTATTTGCTGCACTTTACGTTTTTACATTCACATTTACACACATGTACCATGGCAAACACACTAATTAACAAGCTGAAGAAGTGGTGTCGTGGAGAAGGACTTGATGAGAGTCATACCCTTTTGACAGTGGTCCCTGAAAACACTGAAATAGCAGTTATTGAAGAGACAATGCAAACTATCAAGTGTCTGGGTCGAGTACGAGTAAGAGGACGGATTTGTCATGACACAGACAATGAGGTGCTCGTACTTTGTGAATGCCGAGAGAAAGTGACGATAGAAAATGTTCCACCGGAAGTGATGGCACCAACAGGATTGGCAGCCTGGCCAATTATTACTGCCTTTAGGAAGCCAAGTCCTCAGGATGACTTTGATGTTAAACTGAACGCACTCTTACAGGCAGAGGGAAAAACACTGAATGATGTACAAGCTCTGTTCACTGAGCCACAACCTGCTCCATCTCCTGAAATGTCACTTGTTCGTGCTGTTGCTGATTTAATAGACAAAGTAAACAAACCTGCTGCAGAGAGTGGAGGGTTTCGACGCCTGCGTGTCTTTTCAGGTACTGTACCCACTCCAGCTGGAGAAGAACAGTTTGACCATTGGCTAGAGCAAGCTTACCTGATGGTTGAGGAAACTGAAGGTTCTGATAAAGACAAAAGGAGGAGGATAATGGAGAGTTTAAAAGGACCAGCTCTGGAAGTAATTAAAGCAATACGCCTAACAGATCCTGATGCCACTCCATTAAAGTGCTTGGAGGCTCTTGAAAGTGCTTTTGGATTAGCAGAGTCTGGTGAAGACCTGTATTTCTCTTTCAGGCTTTTACAGCAACAACTTGGTGAAAAGCTGTCGGACTTCCTCAGGAGGCTTGAGCGTGCATTGACTAAAGTCGTACAACGAGGTGGCTTGCCAGCCAGCAAAATGGACACAGCTAGAGTCGATCAGCTACTTAAAGGGGCCATAAATGCTGACCTAATGTTGTTGCAACTCAGATTAAGAGAAAGGAGAACTCAACCCCCTACCTTCCTGGAGCTGTTAAAAGAAATCAGAACAGAGGAGGAGTATGAATCTTCTAAGGTAAAGCTCAATCAGTCAGTCCATACCATCCACACCAAAGTCCAAGCAGAGAACAAACAGTCAGAAATACAAAATTTGCAAGCAGAAATAAAGGAAGTCAAGGCGATGTTTGCAGCCCTTACCACTCAACCTCGCCCTAAAGTGCAAGTTACTGAACAACATTCAGCTAACACTGATACAGCAACAAGCTTTAATCCTGAAGTAACAGCATTAAAAAAACAAGTCAAGCACTTACAGCAAAAAGTGAACTCAAAAACTCTACAACGCCAACATGCAGCTCCACAGGTTGCAAGGGTGGTTAGTCCACCAGCTAGGTCCCCAACAGAGAGCGAAGAACGCTTTTGCTACCGTTGTGGTGAAAATGGTCATATGGTAGGAAAATGCAACAGACCTGAAAACCAACGCAAAGTTATTCAGAGACTGCTCCATGCCCTCAAGAAAGCCAAGACCAATAGCCCACAGCCCAATGCTGCAGCCACACCCCTTACTGATCCTGACTGCACAGTGAGAAAAAGTGCTGTAAATTTGATTGAACCTATAGGCATACCTGAAGGCCTGATAGGTCCACGTTCAGTTGAGCCATTGAAAGTGAATGGGCATTTATGTGATGCACTTTTGGACAGTGGTTCCCGTGTTAGCATAATTTTTGAGTCTTGGTACAGAAAGTACCTGTCAAATACACCCATCCATTCAGTGAATAAGCTTGACATATGGGGACTAAGTGACTCTAGCTACCCATACCTAGGCTATGTGGTTGTGGATATGGAGTTCCCAAAGAAGGTGGCTGGGGCCCCAACAATCATGTCTGTTCTAGCCCTGATTTGTCCCGATCCACCAGGTCCTGACCAAACACCTGTAATTGTGGGTACCAATGCCAAAGCCAGTCTTTCTAAACGCTTGGCTCAGCTGTGTAGAGACACCCCAGGTATCCCAGTCCATACTTTTGACATTCAGAGCTCATGTTCCAGTACAGAGACAAGCACTCTCCTATCAGTACCAGAAGAGGACGATGGAGTAGGCTTTGTAAAATGGCAAGGCCCTGGATCTCTGACCATACCTCCCGGTGGCAGTGTTAAAGCCACCTGTACCATCATGCTGGACCAGCCACTTCCTAATGAAATCCTGATGGCAGAAGCTGCAGTGACCAGTCCACTGCCTGCAGAAGTATTACTCCAGCCAATGGTAATACCAAGCAGTGCAACTGCAAACAATCAATGTACAATCATGATTCAAAATGAGTCAAAAAAGAGTGCAAACTTACCTGTCGACACTATTATTGGGCGAATCTTTGTTGCTGACGTTGTTACAACCATGCCCAGTCACCACTCCAAGTCTAAATATTTTGACACCAGTCAAATCAACTTTGGAGAATCGCCAGTCCCAGAAAAATGGAAGACAAGACTGTGCCACAAGTTAGCCAAAAGAGCAGCAGTCTTCTCCTTAGATGAACTTGATGTAGGATTAGCCAAGGGAGTCGAGCACAACATTCGGCTGTCGGATCCAAAACCATTCCGTGAACGCTCCCGGCGCATTACCCCTGCAGATATCGATGATGTGCGTCGTCACATTCAGAAGCTGTTGGCAACGGGTATTATCAAAGAGTCTAGAAGCCCTTACGCATCTCCAATAGTGGTCGTCAGAAAAAAGAACGGAGATGTTAGGATGTGTATAGACTACCGTACACTGAATAGCCGTACCATACCTGACCAATACACCATGCCACGCATTGATGAAGCACTTGATTGCCTCTCAGGAAGCAAGTGGTTTTCTGTTCTGGATTTGAGAAGTGGGTACTATCAGATCGCCATGAAAGAGGAGGACAAGGAAAAAACTGCCTTTATCTGTCCATTGGGCTTCTACCAGTTTGAAAGGATGCCACAAGGAATCACTGGAGCACCTGCGACATTCCAACGCCTGATGGAGAAAGCGGTTGGTGACATGAACCTCCTGCAAGTCCTTGTGTATTTGGATGATTTGATCGTGTTTGGTCGAACTTTAGAGGAACACGAGGAAAGGTTGCTAAAAGCTCTTGACCGACTTCAGGAAGTAGGCCTAAAGATTTCACTTGAGAAATGTCAGTTCTGCCAGACAAAAGTCAAGTATGTTGGCCACCTTGTTTCAGCTGATGGTATTGCTACTGACCCAACAAAGATTGAAGCCGTTACCAACTGGCCAAGACCCCACAACCTAAAGACCCTTCGATCCTTCTTAGGTTTTTGTGGATACTATAGACGATTTATCAAAAGCTACTCGTCAATAGTTCGCCCTCTGACAGACCTTACCAAGGGGTACGCCCCCACACAACGAGGGAAAAGTCCTAAAAAGAAAGAGAAAAATGCCTACTTGGATGAGAGGGAACCATTTGGAGACAGATGGGATGAGTCATGCACTGAGGCTTTTGAACAGATCAAATATTGTCTCACAAACGCTCCAGTATTGGCTTTTGCTGACCCAAACAAGCCATACGTGTTGCATGTTGACGCAAGCCTAAGTGGACTTGGAGCTGTCCTTTATCAAGAGTACCCAGAAGGGCTGAGACCAGTGGCGTTCGCCAGTCGCAAACTAAGCCCCTCAGAAAGGAACTATCCCATTCATCAATTGGAGTTCCTATCCTTAAAGTGGGCAATAGTTGAAAAGTTCCATGATTATTTATATGGAGCCCGTTTCACAGTACGCACCGACAACAACCCACTTACGTATGTCCTCACCACTGCTAAACTCAACGCAACAGGACATCGGTGGTTGTCGGATCTGTCTGTGTACGACTTTGATATAATCTACAGGCCTGGACGAAACAATATAGATGCAGATCTGTTATCCAGGATAGAACTTAGAGATGATGCAGAGTGGCAAAGTATTTCACACTCTGGTGTTAAGTCAATCTGCCAGCGTGTTGGGGCTTTGGACTCTTTTAAAGACTCACCCACATACATTGAACAACTTGGAGCTTCTCCTGCTTGCATACCTGAAGTGTATGCTTACCCAACACGCATGGAGCTCAACACCTTAAGTCAAATGTCACGAAAAGAGCTGATCACAGCACAAAGTCAAGACCCAGTAATAAAGACTACCATGCAGGCCATGAACTCTGGCAAATGGCCAGAAGATGTGAAGTCTAATCCTGAGATGAAAGCCTTGAAAAGAGACATTGCAAAGCTAATCATGAAAGATGGACTGCTACACCGTGTGAGTACTAGTCATACAGGAACAAAAACAAACCAACTAGTACTGCCAACCGAGTTCAGGACAGTCGTGCTTAAGTCAATGCATGATGACCTTGGCCACCTAGGAGTGGAGAGAACAACCGACATGCTCAGGAGTAGGTTCTTCTGGCCTAGAATGGCCATGCACGTGGAGCAGTACATCAAAAACTGTGGAAAGTGCATTCTAAGGAAAACACCATGTCAAAGAGCTGCACCCCTACACCAGATTGTGAGTACAGGCCCCATGGATCTTGTCTGCATAGATTTCCTTTCTATGGAACCCGACTCAAAGGGAATAAGCAATGTGCTTGTAGTAACAGATCACTT
>JBBPBX010021638.1:0-42184 GCA_038048925.1 Garcialebias charrua | reverse complement strand
GCAAATGGTCAGAATATCCCATATTCAGGCTATATTTGTGTTGACATCACCTTTCCAGAGGATGGTTTTGGACAAGAATTCACTGTGTTTTCTCTTGCGCTAGTTGTTCCAAACACGCGCTCCAGTGTCCAATCTTCTCTCTTGATTGGTACAAACACCCTTGATCTTCTTTTTGAAAATTCTTCTCTTGCTAACACAGATTCCAGTACCCTCTCTTATAGCTACAGAGTGGTGCTGAACGTGTTACAAAAGAGGCACAGACAGAGAGAAACCGGTAATATTGGTCTTGTCAGGTTGTCAGGAAGTGAGCCTGAAGTCCTTCCTGCAGGCCAAAACAAAGTCTTGGAAGGGTCAGTTCATGTGGACGTTGACACTCCAAGTAAGTGGGTTGTAGTTGAGTCCCCCAATGCATCTTCCTTACCAGGAGGTGTTTTGGTAACTAACTGTTTACTCACACTTTCCGAGAAACGATCACAAAAGCTTCCAGTAGTACTGAGAAATGAGAGTAAACATGACATAGTTATTCCTGGAAATAGTGTCATTGCTGAAGTTCATGCAATGCAGGAGATACTGTCACATTCTCATATCTCAGAGTCAAAGAAAACCCCTAAGCCGCAACCTGCTGAGCTTAATTTAAACTTTGCAGATTCCCCAGTTTCCTCTAAATGGAAAGAGCGAATTTTGCAGAAGTTAAATGCTATGCCAGATGTTTTTGCGCAGCATGATACTGACTTTGGGCGTACTAATAGAGTAAAGCACCAGATCAAACTAAGAGATGAGACCCCATTTAAACACAGGCCTCGCCCAATACGACCGCAAGATGTTGATGCTGTGCGTCAACACCTGCAAGAACTGCTAGAGGCAGGAGTAATCCGTGAATCCGAGTCAGCTTTTTCCTCACCCATTGTTGTGGTAAGGAAGAAAAATGGAGATGTGCGACTTTGCGTTGACTATCGAAAACTAAATCAGAACACAATCAAAGACGCCTATGCACTCCCTAACCTAGAAGAAACTTTTTCAGCCCTCACTGGGTCGAAATGGTTTTCAGTCCTTGACCTCAAAAGTGGTTACTACCAAGTTGAAGTCGAGGAGTCAGATAAGCACAAAACTGCTTTTGTATGTCCATTAGGATTTTTTGAGTTCAACCGTATGCCGCAGGGTGTAACTAATGCTCCCAGCACGTTTCAACGGTTGATGGAGAGATGTATGGGTGACATAAACCTTAAGGAAGTCTTAGTCTTTCTGGACGACCTTATAGTTTTTTCAGAAACCCTTGAACAGCATGAAACACGCCTTCTCAATGTGCTCAATCGTCTCCAAGAGTATGGGTTAAAACTATCACTTGAGAAGTGTAAGTTTTTCCAGACATCTGTGAGGTATTTGGGGCACATAGTTTCACAGCACGGTGTTGAAACAGATCCTGAAAAGATTTCTGCTTTAACAACGTGGCCAAGTCCTACAAACCTAAAAGAACTCCGTTCATTCTTAGGTTTTGCAGGTTATTATAGGCGGTTTATTAAAGATTTCTCTAAAATTGTTAAACCCCTTACCGGCTTAACTGCAGGGTATCCCCCTCTGAGAAAGAAAAGTAGCTTTAAGCTAGACCGTGATCAGTATTTTCAGCCCAAAGCTCCTTTTGGAGAGAGATGGACTGAGAGCTGCCAACGAGCATTCGAAACAGTAATACACGAACTAACTACTGCCCCGGTGTTAGGCTTTGCCGATTCCAAGTTGCAGTATGTATTACACACAGATGCCAGTACAACTGGACTAGGAGCAGCTCTATATCAGGAGCAAGAAGGGCAGATGCGTGTTATAGCATACGCAAGCAGAGGCTTATCGAAAAGCGAGAGCCGATACCCCGCTCACAAACTTGAGTTTCTTGCCCTTAAGTGGGCAGTAACAGAAAAGTTTTGTGACTACTTGTATGGCAGTCCTTTCACAGTGATAACTGACAGCAATCCCCTAACTTATATTTTGACCACCGCTAAGTTAGATGCAACAAGTTATCGCTGGTTGTCTGCCTTATCGTCATTTGAGTTTCAGCTTCGTTACAGAGCTGGAAAACAGAATACTGATGCAGACGGTTTGTCTCGCCGTCCACATCCTGAACCGATAAATGATCTCGTTTCCCTGAAAGAACAAGAGCGGATCCGCCAATTTGTGCAACATCACTTACCTGGTACAGATCCTTTTACTCATGTTCCTTCTCAAGCTGTGAATGCAATTTGTGAAAAACATCTTGTGTTTCAGTCTTTCGATACAGACCATTATGATTTTACATGCCCCCTTGTAACATCTCTGTCTATGACCGCTAACGCAGTTCCTGACAGTTTTGATAAGGGCAGCACTTTTTCTGTCATCCCAAGCATGTCAGAAGAAGAATTGAGTCAAAGACAAAGAAGCGATCCTGCTATCAATGAAATTATACACCAGTTGGAAACAGGTGAAACACCTTCTCCGGTGGTGCGGAAAGAAATCCCACAACTTCCCATCCTTCTGCGTGAATTGAACAAACTTGAGCTGCAGAATGGGATTTTGTACAGGAAAAGGCAAGTAGGTGAAGAAATACGTTACCAACTTATTCTCCCTGAAAGCCTAAGATCTATGGTGTTGAAAAGCCTCCATGATGACATGGGTCATCTGGGCTTTGACAGAACACTCGACTTGACCCGAACCAGATTTTTCTGGCCAAAAATGGCCTCAGATATAGAACAAAAGATCAAAACTTGTAGCCGATGTGTTTGCAGAAAGACCCTGCCAGAGAAGGCAGCGCCTCTGGTAAACATCCAAGTAACCAGACCTCTTGAGTTGCTGTGCATAGACTTTTTGACAATTGAACCAGATCGCAGCAATACTAAAGATGTCCTTGTCATCACTGACTTCTTTACAAAGTATGCTGTAGCAATTCCTACACCGAACCAGAAGGCTCGTACTGTAGCCAAAGCCCTTTGGGAAAACTTTATCATCCATTATGGTTTTCCAGAGAAATTGCACAGTGATCAAGGTGCAGACTTTGAATCCAGAACTATCAAAGAGTTATGTAACCTAGCTGGAATACAGAAAGTTAGAACATCACCCTACCACCCCAGGGGAAACCCTGTGGAGCGGTTTAATAGAACCCTGTTAAACATGCTAGGTACACTCACTGATGAGAACAAGAAACATTGGCGTGACTTCGTTAAACCTCTTGTACACGCGTACAACTGTACCAAACATGAAAGTACTGGGTTTACCCCATATGAGTTAATGTTTGGTAGACAACCTAGATTACCTATAGATCTAGTTTTTAATGTGACTCAGAACAATCGCCAGCAACAGTCCCACTCGCGGTATGTACAAGCCCTAAAATCTCATCTTCAAGAGAGTTACCTGTTGGCTAGTAAAAATGCTGCTAAAGTGGCTGAGCGAAATAAAATTAGATATGACAAACATGTAACTGAATCAGTCTTGGATGTTGGTGATCGTGTACTGGTGAGGAATGTCAGAAAAACAACTTACCTGTATATACAGTCAAACCTGAGAACCGAGATGGTCCAACCAGAACTCTTCACAGAGACCTTTTGTTACCTTGTGGGTTTTTATCAGCTATTCCTGAAAATCCTGCTGTAGTCCAAGAAAAACCCCGTCGGCCAAACACACGTCAACATCACAGTACTGATCATGATCCTGAACTTGAGTACAATTCTGAAGAAGAAGAAGACCACTATCCTTTGTATAACACTCCAGGCCCTCTGCAAGAAATCTCTAGGGTGGTCGAGGAGTACGAGGTAGTCCTTCCTTCTGAAACTCCTCCAGAACTTGAAAGAGATAACTTGAAAGAAACACAGAGTGTACCTGAACCTAAACGAGTTAGGGAATCAGACACTCACCTTGATGAGATAGATAATGCTTCAGATCTTAGTCAAGCTAATGCTGATGAACCGACTCAGACTGAAGTTAACGAGACTGAACTCATGACCAATGAGGACAGAGAATGCGACCCTGAGACAGAACTAGCTGCTAGCAGACCTTCTCGACAGAGGACCAAACCAAAGATCTTAACCTATCCAAAATTAGGAAATCCTATTGTCAGTATAGTCCAATCTTTATTCCAAAGTTTGAGTGAAGCTGTCACAGATTCTATAGAAAAACCCTCAGAACCAATTAGCCTAATTTGAGTAGTATGCAAAGGGACTTGCATAGATTCAAGTGGGGAGGGTGTAACCCAGGCTAAAATAACCTTTATTGTTGTATCCATTTTATTTATTTGGCTATTAAACAGATTAATAGGAAATAAATAAATAAATAGAGAAATAAATAGGAAATAGGTCTAAAATGGTTGAAACCATGAAAGATAATGATTACAGGTATTTTAAAGGTAATATTTGGTGTAATTATCTTTTATTGTGTTGAAATCTGTACACAAAGAGGTTATTTTGGTCACAGTATTTAATGTAAGCAGAAGACTTTTATTTTGAAAGGTTGCCTGCATGTGCAGCTCACGTGACTGGTCCAGCAGCCGTTAAGTTTTGTTTTCCTCTGCGCATGTGCAGCTCACATGACTGGTCCCACAGCCGTTGGGTTCTGTTTCCCTCTGCGCATGTGCAGCAGAGTGTATAAATACAAGTCACCTGAAGCGGGAAAGTCAGAGACTGAAAAGCAATGAAGCGGAACGCTTTGTTGTAAAAGAAAGAGAAGAAGAGAGGAGAAAGTTAGAGAAACGTTGATCAGAAAGGTGCCTGTCGCCTGAGAAAACTCTTTAGACGTAAAGAGTGGTTTCTGCACTTTTTTCCTCGACCTGACTGCGTTCAGGAATTTTATTTTCTGAACAGAACTGAACTTGGTGAGTTAAAAGTATATTTTATTTTCTGGAAAAATAATTTATATGTTATATATTTTTGTCTCACCGAAGGAGAAAGATAAGAAACACAATTTATGTCGTTTTATGCCTAAAAAACTGGTTTGAGATGTGTCAGCAAAACCGAGTGACTATTGTAATTTTAGAAAGCTAAAACAGACTTTTGTGTTTCTCCCTGGCTGTGCCAGGCTTTTTTTTTTTTTTTTCCCCTTGTGTGTGCTGGAAGGTTCTTTCCAGTTCTATGAGAAAGCTTCTAGAACCTTCTGGAAAGCCTTGCTGAGGGTGTTTCAACGGTTCTGCTGAGTCAGGAGCTGGACCGGAAGTTCCCTGTCAGCAGCTGTGTCCAGACTGAAACAGATGGCGAGTCAGTAACCCCAGGAATTGAAGAACCGCCCAGCAGAAGCTCCGCCTCCTGCTGGAACACTTCATCTTACCCAAAGAAAAGTGGTATGATCCAAATTGTTCCCGCCTCTCTAAAAAAAGAGCAGTGGACTTTTCAGAACCGATTTCTCAACCAGAACTTTTCATGAGAGAAGGGAAAAGGTCGAATTGATTACACATTATTCAGTTTACTGAATTTCTGTGGTTCTTTTTACATTTTTTCTTTTCTTAAATCCCAATTAGTATTTATTAAGTTGTGAACTGTAAATTGTTGTTGGGTTTTTGAATTTAAAAATAGATGAGATTTATTTTGAGAAGTAGTTAATTTAGAAAACTAAATAGCTTAAATTCTTAAAGGAGCACTAATCTTTTAAATTAGGTTTAAAAGATTAATTAGCTGTAAATTAAATAAATTGCAGTATTAAATTGAAATAAACTAGAATACAAATTAGATATAAAATAAATAGCAACCCTTAATTACCATTTAGTGTTTATTGAACTTCTAAGAAGAGATTAATAAATTACTAAAAAGGGAGCAAGGGATTTATTTATATTGTTTTGAGTGTGATTATATGTGATTGTGTGTATTGTTGTTGTTTATTCATTTGTTTTTTAATTAAATGATAAGCTGGCAGTTCAACTTTCACATTGTGGTCTGAGTCAATAATTTAAGGTTTACTATTTTACTTCTTTCTTTTTTGCTCCAGAAGTCGAACCTGGTAACTAGCCCTTAACCTAACTAGACTGTAAACACGCCATGAGCGTTGTTTAGATAATTGGCAAACTAGCCAAGATTAATAGCGTGTCATAGGTGTTACATAAGATCAAACTAGTTTTTTGTGTGTGTGCGTGTGTGTGTGTGTGTGTGTGGTTTCTTTTTAAATAAATAATAATAAATAAATAAAAACATGTACTATCTTACCCCGGTTTCTTCCCACAGACCAAAAACATGCATGTTAGGCTGATGGGTGACTCAACTGTGCCTAGGAGTGTGTGAGAGAGAGGGAAGGATTCAAGGATTTTTTTATTGTCATACCAGTTTATGGTACAAAATTCGATCAAGAAGCCTAACAATTAACAAATAAATACAGTAAATACAAGAGTATAAATATATAATAAGTAAAGTCAAAAATAAAGAATGAAGCTGAATTAAGTGCAGCTCGAGTTCAGCAGTCTGACAGCTGCAGGGAAGAAACTGTTTCTGAGCCTGGGCTCCTCCGTCGCCTGCTTGAGGGGAGGGGCTGGAACACACTGTGTGCAGGATGAGTGGAGTACTTCATGATGCGGAGCACCCTCCCCTTGCATTGTGAAGTGTAGAGGTCCGAGGAGGTGGGACAGCTGCTCCAGTCTTCTGTGCAGCCTTAACCACCCTCTGCAGAGCCATCATCCTCTTAGCAGCTGCGCAGCGGCCGTGCCACACGGTGATGATGCAGGTACAGAGAACGCTCAACCACACAGTGATGTTAGCTCCCAAGTCCAGCGCTCCGCAGCTTCCTGAGGAAGTAGAGATAGACCTTCTTCACCAGACAGGAAGTGTTGGCTCTCCAGGTGAGGTCACTGGATATATGCACACCCAGGTACCTGTAGCAGGAGACCACCTCCACAGCTGCTCCTCCGATGTGCAGGGGATGAAGGTGAATGGTTGTTTGTCTCTTTTGTCTCTATGTGTCCCTGTGATGGACTGCAGACCTGTCCAGGGTGTACTCCACCTCTCGCACAGTGATTGCTGGACATGGGCAACGGCGACCCCCGTGACCCAAAATGGAAGAAGTGGGTAAAAGATAATGAATGGATGGATGTAGGACTGATTATCCTATTGTAACCTTCCTTTTTTTTTCCATATCTGATTGTTTGGCTGCGCGGATTAATTTCTGCTGCGGCTTCCGTGCGCATGTCCCATCTCAAGGACGGTGGGTGCGCCAATTGCAATGTTTTGTGCCCCGGTGCAATGACGATGCCAATAAAGATATATTCTATTCTATTCTATTATCTTACCTTTATTTTAAGATGACGTCCATGTGCCTATCCTTCTCCACAAATAGTATCTACGTAACTCTGTTCTAAAGCTCGGCGCAGTTTGCCTTCATTTTGAAAAGTCTGGCTGCTTCAATGGAGATCATCCATGGAGATAATAATGGAGATAACCTGCCCCTCTGTAACAGAAGAAAGCACCGTGTTACACCGTTGAAAATGATGGGCCTGGTCACTTCTGGTGTAGCATATTTATTTAGTTTTTAACTGTGAACAGAAAACACAACGGTTACAACTGCTCCTAATATCTGCTGTAAGCTGGTTTCCTAGCAACGGCTGATTTCCTCTGCCTGAACAACAGCCAACAAACGACACAACAGTAAACAGACACACAGTATTCACTTTTAACATCACTGTACATCCACCCCAACACATCTTCCTTAACCAAACCCAAACAATACATATACTGTATTTTGTTTATGATTCAGCTTACCTGTGAACAGAAAACACAACGGTTACAACTGCTCCTAATATCTGCTGTAAGCTGGTTTCCTAGCAACGGCTGATTTCCTCTGCCTAAACAGAGCGTCATCGTCCGTTCTATAAGGCACTGAGCGCCCTCTGATGGCGAAACCCATACACTACAAGGCAATAACGCTAGTTTCTGTCTGTCAGTAATCTTTAGCAAACAAATAAAATGGGGGGCTACTATTTTCATGCCTTGTTCTCTTTCATAGTGCCACACTCTCCCCCACAAAATTAAATGTCTCCTGACATTTCTGATTACATATTACTGTACATTAAAACTTAGCATTAACACAGTCCCACAGCCCATGGTCTCCAGAAGGTATTACTCTCAATAACCTGAGTCTTAGTCACCTTGCAGTCCCTCTGAACCAAGGTAGGCTGACCTAAAGTGTCATAACTCAATATAAGTGGTTTTTTACTTTGTCTATGGGGTCGCTTTCTCACAGAGTCAGTCTCACCTTTGTTGGCAGCTGAAATGTCAATCACTGCCTCACCGCTCTCTGACCTTCCAAAGTCAATGTCAGAGTGTTCCTCTTCGCTCTGTAGTGGCACATCCTCTTCGCTCTGTAGTGGCACATCCTCTTCGCTCTGTAGTGGCACATCCTCTTCGCTCTGTAGTGGCACATCCTCTTCGCTCTGTAGTGGCACATCCTCTTCTTGAACATGAAGACTTGGTTCAGGCTGGAACGGCGCTGCCAAGGGGTTGAGCGGAGTCTGCCAATGTCTCCCTGGAGTCTTCCTGAGGTACCACTGGTATGTGCTACTGTCCTCATCATCTGATGTGTCACCATTTCCTGGATGCTGCTGTGCACATGGACGTCTCAGCCTTTTCTTTGTAACAGTTGGAGCATCTTTTTGGGGCTTAACAGTCTGTGTTGGTGGCTTTTCTAGTGGTAGGAAGTCACAGGGTAGTAGGAGATTCCTGTGCACCACCTTGTCTCTCCCTTGACCAGTTTCAGGACAGATCCGATACACTGGGCTGTCATCTGTTTTCCTCTCCATCACTTTGTAGACCTGGTTCTCCCAATAAGACTGGATCTTTGCAGGTCCACCTCTTGGAGTGAGGTTTCGGAGAAGAACTCTGTCACCAGGCTGAAGATCTCTCCCTTTAACTCTTCTGTCATAGTATGTTTTTCCTCGAGCAGCTTCCTTCGTAGCCGTTTCAGAAGCTACTGTGTAGGCCTCCTGCATTCTCTTTTTCCAGCAGCTAACATAGTCATCATAGTCCATATGAGTTTCATCTTCCCTCAGATTGAAGAGCAGGTCGATGGGCAAGCGTGGGGAACGTCCGAAGATGAGGTAATATGGGGCGTAACCTGTTGCCTCACTCTTTGTACAGTTGTACGCATGGACAACTTTAGCAAGTGATTCTTTCCAATCCTCCTTCTCCTTGTCCTCCAGGGTTCGTAACATGGACAACAGGGTACGGTTGAATCTTTCCACCTGTCCATTACCTTGTGGATGGTAGGGTGTTGTATGAGAACCCTGGACACCTGAGAGTTCTTTCAACCTTGCCATGAGCTTGTTGTCGAATTCTTTACCCATGTCATGGTGTAGTCTGGTTGGGAAGCCAAACTTCAGCGCAAAGTCATTGAAGAGCTTGTCAGCAACAGTTTTAGCTGTTTTGTTCTTTGTCGGATAAGCTTGGGCGAACCTCGTGAAGTGGTCCATAACAACTAATATATATTCATAGCCATGCTTGCACTTTTCCAGGTGGAGGAAGTCTATGGAGACCAGTTGGAATGGGTAAGTTGACTGGATCGAGGTCAGAGGAGCACAGGTCTGCTTACTCGGTTTCTTCTTCTTGAGACACTCACATTCTTCAGTAACAAAGTGTTCAACTTCTTTTGCCATCTGCGGCCAGTAGAACCTGTCTCTGATCAGGTCGAGTGTTCTTTCCACCCCTAAGTGGCCCATGTCTTTATGGAGCTCTTTGAAAACCAGGGGACGATAGGCTTTAGGGACCAATAACTGCTCTCGGTGGGCTGTTTTGCGGCGCAGGATACCATTTTGGTCGACGTGAAGCTTCAACCACTGCCTGAGCAATGCAGCTACTGCAGGAGCCTCAGACTTCACCTCAATCCTATTTGGTCTTCTACTCTGTGACTTGTACCAGAGCACTCTTGACAGGACCTCATCTGCTTCCTGGGCTGTGCGGATCTCGTCTGGTGTAAAAGGCTGGTTGGTGCTGGAATCTTTGATCAACTTCAGAGCACTAACCTGGATAACACCAATGCCTTGACGGGGGTAACTCTGTTCCACCACCACAGACTCCATAGATGCGCTTATGGCTTCCTGTCCAACTTCAGCTGTACAGCTCTTCATGTAACTGTCAATGTCCAACGGCATTCGCGACAGCCCATCAGCGTCTGTATTGGTCTTGCCTGGACGGTAGCGGATGGTGAAGTTATAGCTGGCCAGCTCCGCGACCCATCTGTGACCTGTGGCGTTGAGCTTTGCAGTACTGAGCACATATGTTAGCGGGTTATTATCAGTGTACACCACAAATGACGTTGCATGGTAGAGGTAATCCCTGAAACGTTCACAGATGGCCCACTTCATTGCCAAAAACTCTAATTTGCCAGAGTGCAGGTGGTACTTTTTTTCTGCTGGACTCAAGGTGCGGGAACCATACCCTATTACTCTCATCTTGCCTTGCTGTCGCTGGTATAAAATAGCACCTAACCCAACTTGCGATGCATCACAATGTAACACAAAGGGCTCTGTAAAGTCAGGGTACCCAAGGACAGGAGGTCTGATAAGTGCATCTACGAGCTGGTTCAATGTCTCTTGGTGGACGCTAGTCCACTGAACGGGTAAGCGTGATGGTAAGTGGCCTTTACTTTTCTTCACCCTTTTGTTCGTCTTCTCAGCTGGGACAGAAGCAAAGTTCTCAGACATTGGAGGACTAAGCAGGTTATAGAGTGGATGGGCTATACGGGAGAAGTTAGCGATGAAAGGCCTATAATATGAGAGGAAACCAAGCATTTGACGTACCTCTCCGACAGTTGCAGGTGTTTTTTCTTTTAAAGCCATCACCGGGGCCAGCTCCGCTGGGTCCATTGTGTAACCTTGGCCTGTAACGAGCTTGCCCAAAAACTTGACACTTCGCCTGAACAGGTCACATTTCTTTGGAGTCAGCTTAATACCATGCTCCCTGTAACGCTGGAGGACAAGGCGGATGTGCTCTAAGTGCTCTTCAAAATTGCTGCTGTGCACCAGGTTGTCATCCAGGTATGGAAGGCAAATAGTGTCTCTGAGACCTGCCATACAATGTTCCATGCTCCTCTGGAACTCAGCTGGTGCGGAGCTCAGGCCAAAGGGAATGCGCACCCATTGGTAGAGCCCCCAGGGTGTGATGAAGGCAGTCAAGGGGCGGCTCTCTTCATCCAAAAAACCTTGGTGGTACGCCTTGCCTTGATCTAGCACTGAAAACCAAGAGCTCCCACCCAGTGCATCTAGCATGTCCTGAATTCTTGGTATCGGATGACGGTCCGGAACTGACTTGCGGTTGAGCTCTCTAAAGTCACAACAAAGCCGAAGGGTACCATCTTTCTTGCGGACACACACCACAGGTGATGAGTAGGGAGACCTTGATTGTGTGATCCAACCTTTGTTAAGCAGATCTTGCAGATACTCTTTCACTTCATTGTGAAGCGGTTTTGGGACAGACATGTAGGTTTTTTTTACAGGACTTGTGTCATGAAGGGTTATATGCATTTTCAGAGAAGGGATGCAGCCCACATCATCACTGTCATATGCAAATGCCTCACATTCTTCCCGCAACATCATCTTCACAGCTCTTTGTTGACTTTCTGTCAGGTACTGAAGATCCACTGGTGGATCCCATGACTTTGGTCTCTGTTGACTCTTGTGTGACTGTGTGTTATTTGTGTTGTGTGACTTTAACTTTGAACTCTTTTTTTCCTCTTGTGTCAGCTCATTTACCTTTGTCTGGTAGTTTGCTGCATATACAGTCTTTATTGGTTCAAGATGTCCGATCACTTTACGACTCATTAGATAAATGGTGTGGTCTGTGGTGTTAGTCACTGGGATGGGCACGTATGGCACTTTTCTGTCTGGAATTTGCACCAGTACATCACTGAACATGATGCCCTCTGGTGGTGGGTCAGCCATGTCAGCTAAAAAAAACATATCTTGGCCCTGAGCCTGTGGACTAACATGTGCCCGTGCATAGACTGTGGTGACTTGATTTGCTCTCAAAGGCACTCTCTTTACTCCAGTCCTTACCACACCTGTCTCTGAGTCTTTGTTGCTGTTCTGCACAAGTTTGACAACATTATGTGCAGTTTGTACAGTTATTTCAAATGCTTTACTCACATAGTGTGCGAGTTGTTTTCTTCCATCTTTGGACTTTACTTCTTTTCTGTTGACAACAGCTTCAATAACATTGTAACCGATGATAGGATCACTGGCCACGGCTGGGTCACTGGATACCAATATTGGCACTTGCAGCTCACTGGTTGGGGAACAATCACCGTCTAGTCTGAAGCTGACTTCTATCCAACCAGTGTAGGGGATGGGCGTGTCATTTGCAGCGAACACTGTGAGCGTCTCATTGTCCAACAGTTCTGAAACAGGTCTGACAACTGTGTGGGGAAGGTGGTTCTGCCGCCAGTTTTCATTTACAATGCTGGACTGTGCCCCTGTATCCCACAATACTTTGACTTGATGGTTGTCCATAAAACAGTTCACAGTACAGCGGTTTCCCACCAGGCTTATTAACCTTGACTTGCGTTGAGGAGGTAGATAACAAACTTCAGTTAAAGCTGAAAAGGTTGTAACTGGAGTTTCACTGGAGGATGGTGGTGAGCTTGGCGTCTCATTATGGGACCGTTGGTACTGGACTACTGCTGGTCCCACCTCAGTAGTCCTTCCCCGTTTCCCCATCAATGGTCTCGGTGCTCGGCATCCACGAGAGTAGTGGCCCTCCTGCCCACATTTGAAACAGTGTATACAGTTGTCTCCTTTCCCCTCTTCTCTGCACTTCTTACAGCCTTTTTGTCTTTGTTTTGGTGCCATGGTGTTGGAACTGGTTTCCAGAGCAGCCATAAACATTTCTTTCATTTCTTTGCGAAGTTCTTCTATGATCTGCTGTGTGTCTGATTTAATTTCTTTATTTTTAACTGTTGCCACAGCCACTGTAGTGGGAGATTCTCTGGATTTCAGGTGGCTTTGAACGGGTGTCAGGGCTGTCCGGCACTCTGTTTGAAGCTCTTGTACCTTGGGAATCTTGACTGCAGTGGACCTCCTTTGTTTCTCAAATCTTTCATTTTCTAGCTTTGAAGCTTCGTTAACTTTCTCAATCAGTTCTTCATCTGTTATAGTCATGTTACTTAGCAGAGGCAGCAATTGATACTTAATGGAGTCGCTGAGCAGCCCAGTTTCAATGGAGCGGAGAAACTTACGCTGAATTGTGGTGCTGCTGTATATTTCATCGGTCTCCTCATTTTCTGCTTTCCATAACAATTTTTCTTTGAGCTCGATGGCACGAAATACAAACGTTAGGGCAGTTTCTTTGGGATCTTGGGAGATATTGACAAGCTGGTGGTAAAGCTCAGTGGGGCTATCTGCCCTGTAGTGTCCCTTTAATATGGTGAGCAGTTTGCTAAGTGTTAGCCCACGTTTTATCTCCAACATGTCTCTTAGAGGCATTCCTGGACTGATGGCCCTAATTACTGCTTCAACTATTTCAGTCTCTGAGTGTCCTTTTTCAATCCCCTTTTCAATCTGGCGTACTAAACTGAGGTAGGGCAGCTTATCCTTCTGCCCACTCTCACCAATCTGTCCAGAGATTTTAAACTCCCTCCTCAATGTTACCTCTTGCAGAGTTCGTGTCGGCTCTGATCGGGTTTTGAGTGGATAATCTGTTGCCTGGACTGAAGTTATGCATGGAATGGTGTTCTCAAAGTATTTCTGTGGCACAGACTCTTTAAATGAGGATTTTTCTACTGACTGATAAATTACTTTACTTAGTCTCTGGATGTATGTGGCTGTTTCTTTATAAAACTGTTCCACTTGATCCTCTTCTTCACTTTTCTCTATCTCATCAAACATATCCTCTGCCAACCTGATGAGTGTCCTCTTGGTCGTACTTTGAGGCTCTCCGCTGTCCAGGCCGGAACACTTCAGTCGCCTGCAAACGTCAACGAGAGGCTCTCTTTCCAACTGCCACAAGGCTGCACTCACTTGATCACGCAGAAGCTGTACTGCTTCCATCTTCTCTTTTTTTATATATTCCGGTTCGTCTCTTGGGAAGGAAGGTGGTTGGTGATGGTGTTGATTCACTAGCGCCACCTCCTGGCTAGCTCGCCAAAATATGTTACACCGTTGAAAATGATGGGCCTGGTCACTTCTGGTGTAGCATATTTATTTAGTTTTTAACTGTGAACAGAAAACACAACGGTTACAACTGCTCCTAATATCTGCTGTAAGCTGGTTTCCTAGCAACGGCTGATTTCCTCTGCCTGAACAACAGCCAACAAACGACACAACAGTAAACAGACACACAGTATTCACTTTTAACATCACTGTACATCCACCCCAACACATCTTCCTTAACCAAACCCAAACAATACATATACTGTACTGTATTTTGTTTATGATTCAGCTTACCTGTGAACAGAAAACACAACGGTTACAACTGCTCCTAATATCTGCTGTAAGCTGGTTTCCTAGCAACGGCTGATTTCCTCTGCCTAAACAGAGCGTCATCGTCCGTTCTATAAGGCACTGAGCGCCCTCTGATGGCGAAACCCATACACTACAAGGCAATAACGCTAGTTTCTGTCTGTCAGTAATCTTTAGCAAACAAATAAAATGGGGGGCTACTATTTTCATGCCTTGTTCTCTTTCATAGTGCCACACACCGCAACTGTTAAATTGTCCCTATGGGGCAGCACTGCCCCCTATCGGTGAGGCGCGGTACTTTCTGCCTCACCCTGTGTATTTTCACTGTGCATTTATGACCGATTAGAAAGAAGAACTATGTCACACGCATTCATTCAATATGTTAGACAGACTGTGCTGTAGAACAGTGTTTTTCAACCACTGTGCCGCGGAACACCAGTGTGCCGCGAGAGATCGTCTGGTGTTCCGTGTAAAATTAGTAAATTATGAATTTTTTATTAACTGGTGTAATTTCCTTACCGCGCGATAGGTGGTAGTATGGAGCATAGCGTCGCACATTAAAACAAGAGAAGTAGCGGCACATGAACGTGACGTGTAGCAGTGAGCAAAACAAACAGCGAGGACCTTATCAAACAAACAGCGATGGAAAACTTTTTCAAAAGAAAAAATACTAAATCCGGTCTGGTCCCTGGACAAAATTCGGACCCAGATGAAGGCCCAGGTGGAAATCAGAAGAAGGCAGAAGAAGGCAGAATCCGTGAACGTGAGACTGTACTACTTACATCTCTTGAGTCATCAGTTCAGGTATGCTGCCTATGACTTTGTTAGGGATACAGCTCAGCAGTTGTTGGCAGGAACATGACTTTACAGGAATAGGAAGAACTAACTGAACTGAGACAAAATCGTGGTTTAAAGCTGAGCTTTGCTGATCTTCCTTTGGACAGTTTTTGGTTGACTGCTGCTAAGGAGTTCCCCTTTCTGGCAAACAAAGCTATTTTGACATTGCTCCCATTTTCCGCAACATATCTGTGTGAAGTGAGCTTATCCAGCCTAACTGCCATTAAAACTAAAAGCAGAGAGAGACTGAGAGTTTCGTGTGTGTCTTTCTTCTGCCAGAATATCAGCTTTGTGTTCATCCAAACAGGCACAGGTGTCACACTAAGTGAGTAAAATGTAGAGAGAATGGTGGCACTGTTCAGGTGTATTTGAAGGCATAGGACAATTTCGTCCTCTTTAATTTTAAGACCATATTGTTGTGGCACTGTTCAGGTGTATTTGAAGGCATGTTAAGTGCAATTTCATCCTCTTTAATTTTAAGACCATATTGTTGTGGCACTGTTCAGGTGTATTTGAAGGCATGTTAAGTGCAATTTCATCCTCTTTAATTTTAAGACCATATTGTTGTGGCACTGTTCAGGTGTATTTGAAGGCATGTTAAGTGCAATTTCATCCTCTTTAATTTTAAGACCATATTGTTGTGGCACTGTTCAGGTGTATTTGAAGGCATGTTAAGTGCAATTTCATCCTCTTTAATTTTAAGACCATATTGTTGTGGCATTGTTCAGGTGTATTTGAAGGCATGTTAAGTGCAATTTCATCCTCTTTAATTTTAAGACCATATTGTTGTGGCATTGTTCAGGTGTATTTGAAGGCATGTTAAGTGCAATTTCATTGCTATTCAAGACACTTTGATAAGAATGACTATATATTTAATATAGGTGGATACAGTGTATCTATGTTTACAATTTTGGTTGGTGGTGTGCCTCGTGATTTTTTTCAATGAAAACACTGTGCCTTGGCTCAAAAAAGGTTGAAAAACACTGCTGTAGAACATCAGAGTGCATGTGTAATCAAACATGAGAGAGACAGCAATGGGCAACAGCCTACTATTGTATATGACACAGCACCCCCAGAGGTGAACCAGAGCACTACAGTATACTGCCTCACCCAGCATTTCCTCTATGAACAGGCATAAATTCTGCAATTTTGACCATTGAAGTGTTGCAATAATCCAGAAAACGGTTTTATAAAACAGTCAAGTGGTCAAATGTATTTTCTCTTATTGTTAGTATTTTACTTGTCACGATGGCAGCGTCTCACCTGCCTCTCGCACGTCACTGCCCATGTCCAATCTCTAAATATCACTAAAAATATCACAAGAGGAGTTTCAATGAAACTCTACAACTGTTTTACTTTGTTTTGGAGTCACTCTGATTCAAGATGGCTGCCAAAGCCAACTGAAAAAAAAAACATGAATATAATCTAATCTATAACCTATAACATTTGTTCTGAACCATTGTGGCCTTGTTGTCCTCAGGCTGTTTCTGTGAGTAGCAAGTTGGCCATCTGGCTTAAACATTTGATCTGTTATACATGATGATTGCTTTGGACAGATGTGTCCTTTTGCACGTGTTAAAAGCCTGCTTCTGATTCCAGGTGTGACTGAAACACAGCAGTGAAGGATTCTTATGGGACAGATCTGGTTGGCAGGCCTCAGACTGATGACAAAACGTTTCTCCTTTAAAGAAACTGGTCCAGAGATGACATGATTTAACCTTTTTTGTTGTTCATGAATATAATCATACAGATGTTGAGAGCCAATCGTGCAACACAACTGTTTAACTATGAAACTATAAAACTCAAAGGTAGGAAGGGGTTTGCATTTCTTCCCATTATTTAAATCTAAAATGAGTTTTTTACGATGATGAACTTGGCCCTCGATGGTTTTTCAGCCCAAACTGTATAAAAATGTGTGAATCTGTATTTTGTTCCATTTAGTTCGTTTCCTGCACTCCCCGGTGTTTTCCCTCCTTGTTGTCAGCTCCCGTCGCACCCGTCTCAAATTGTAATCACCCCAGGAGTTTGTAATCGTCTCGTTAGTGTTATATATTCAGCGTCTGTGCTTTCCGTTGTCCGTGGATTGTGCCTGTTATGTTCTATTCCGTCGTTCCTCCTTTCATGTAAGTTTTTGCTGCCCCGACTGTTTTTGCTTTTCTTGTAAATAAATTAGTTCTTTATTTTTACCTCGGAGTCTTTCGTGTCTGCCTGCACGAGTTCGACATTAAATCACAGAACATGATTAAAAAGAAAACACGACAAGACGTGAGTTTTAAGTGCTTTAATAATTTACAACGACAAATTGAAACAAAATAATACATCTGCAAATAGAAAACAGGTGGTAGCCTGTTTTTTATTCATACTTCATCTCTAAAGAACCTCCTTCCCTTTTCATGAAGAAAGAATGTTGCGGTGTTTGGCAGGAATAAGAATCCGAAAGGTCTCGCTCTCACAGACGGAACGGGAAGACTTAGAAATCTGGTCGATCCTTCTTCAGCTTGGAGTAATCCATATTGACAGAGAACAGCTGGACACACCGTGGAGGAAAACACACAGAATCAGAGCGGTGTAGGAAAAGTGAAGCAGGATTGTAAAGTGGAAGAGAAACACCTAACGTTATGTAACATAAATAGACAGAGCTTGTACTTTGTACTGCTGATTGGGCTCCAGCTTGTTCCAGGGCTCTGGGTTGTTTGAGCGATCCCATCTGAGGACGACGGAAAAAAAGGAGGGAACCTTTTCAAGTGTCTCTTCACACATCTCAACTCTCACAGTTATTGTTGCCACACAGGTTTTAAAAGGACAGCTTGATGATTATTGAAGTCATATTATAGAATTAAATCAGTCTAAGAGCACAGAGGACGGAAAAAACAGCATTAGTTTCCCTCTAAGCTAAGCTAACAGTTAGCCTAGCAAGAGCCAGTTTTACACATTTTATCAGGCTTAAAAAACAACTCTTTCTCACAAATGTCATAATGGTGTGAAAGAACGCTAACGTCTAGGTTAGGGATGATGCACAATATTATCGGCATGGTATCGGTATTTTCATTCAACCTTTATTTAGGCAGGTTAATCCCATTGAGCCTCGATGACTCATTTACAAGAGAGACCTGGTTTCAACAAAAAATGATAACAGCGACAACAATAGACGGTCATAAAAAAGGCATAAATACTGTTTTTTAACAAGATAAAAATAAGATGGCAAAAAAAAAGTATTAAAAACAGCTAGATTATAAGACAATTGTAGAAAACTAAAAGCAGGAACATGTCTGCATTGGTTCTTGCCAGGAGTCCAACAGATTCTTAAAGCCACTTAGAGAGGTCAAGGTCGAGCGTATCGGATGATATCAGCATTAAAGTTAAATATCGGACATCGGTCATTCCATCAGAATAACTCACCGATAGAAGGCGCTGGTTTTGTATGACAACCTAGTGACAAGGATGCCTGCAGCACCAGCACAACATGTTGACATCATGCATGCTACCTGATCTCACGGTGGAGAGGAAGCAGTCAAAATGTCGGCGGTGTGGAAGTTTGTTTTCATTGAGGATCATATTCAGAAGATTATTGGACTACGTTGAGCCTCGCTACATCGTCCCCAGTCAGAGATATTTTTCCGACGTAACGTTACCCGAGTTACCAGCTGTCATTTTTGACGTCATCAAGAAGCTAATAGCCGATAGCACGACTTGTTGGGTGAGTTTTACCACAGACATTTGGATGTCGTGTTAGCCCCTTTAGCATGATTAGTCTTACGGCACAATGGATGGACAAAAACTTTGAACTTAAAAAGGCTGTCCTTCATGCACAAGAGTGCAGAAGATCCCACACTGCAGCTAGGAACCTGGAACAAGCCTCCACAAGTGAAACAGCATCGCAGGTGACTAATGCTAATAAATAACAGTTAACACTTTTCATTTAATATGCAGTAAGTTGCCCTGGGATGGACTTGCGGCCCGTCCAGGGTGTACCCCGCCCCTCGCATTGTGATTGCTGGATATGGGCACCGGCGACCCCCGTGACCCAAAATGGAAGAAAAGGGTAAAAGATAATGGATGGATGGATAATGGATACAGTAAGTTAAAGTGCTATGGCTGTTACTGAATATACTATGTCACCAGCTCTTACAGCTGTTACACAGTTTTTGTAGCAAATAAGCCTAAATAAGAGGGCTTCTGACAAAGGAAAGTATATAAAAGTATTGGTTATCGACCAAATACCTTTTAATATATTGTCATATCGGATATCGGCCAAAAATCCAATATCGTGCATCCTTAATACCTAGAATCTAGGTAATTTAGTTAGTTTACTTTACCAGACGGATTATAAATTGTAACCTGAACATTGTTCGATTGAGAAATCAGCAACAAACTAAACAAAAATCTTTTATTGGTGCTAATGTTAGGTTCTTTCACACTGGCCCTTTTAAAAAAAGAATTACTGGTAGGTAGTCCCCGACTTACGAGCACATCGACTTACGAGGTTCCAGCTTCACGAGCTACCTCCGTAACCATTTTACAGAGTTACGAGATCAAGTTCCGGCTTTACGAGCCACCTCCTTCAGAAGCAATAGCACCGAGTTATGAGATGAAGTTCCGGCGTTACGAGTGAACTACGTTAGAAACCATAGCACCGATTTACGAGGTGGGTGCGCCCTTACGACCGCGAACGTACCTGGACTTGGCACTAAGGCACTTTGTTTTTATAGTTTTTTAAATTATTTAAAGTGCTGCGCAGAACAGTACTGTTGTACAGTAAATACTGTACAGGTATGTGTTTATTGCTGGGTTTCAGATGACGTAGCAGTGACGTCACAGAATGCAGATGCGGGGCAAGAAGTAAACGCAGCCGTTTCCTTCTGTTGCTGATTCAGCATCAACATGCCTAAATTCTGTGCCGTTTACGGTTGTTGCAACCGCTCTAATCGAGAGATAGATAAAAGTTATTTTCGTGTTCCGAAAGTAGTATGCTACAAGGGGATTAATTTAAAAAAACTTACAGAAAAAAGACGACAAACGTGGATTACAACCTACGGCTAAAAACAGGAGGTGCAGAAACTGACGAGAGTCTGCAGCGACCACTTTGTAACAGGTAAGGGTCGTATCGTTTAAATCATATTTTCAGATATTTTATTGGACAGTAACTAGAAAGACAGGTAAGATATGTTATGCCCTAGCTTGTGTAGTGGTTCAACACTTGGTTGTTCCCAGAAAAAATCCGATTAGAATGCTAATGTTGTTAGCGGTTAGCTTAGTGCTAGGAAAGGCATTTACGTGTTTTACTTTAAAGTGGTGTCTTATATTTAGGTTGTCCGAGTGCAGCAGGTGATGTACATTCCCAAGACTGGGCCCCCACTGTTAACCTGGGGTACCAAAGAAGTAACGAGTGGCCACAAACAGAAGCATCCCTCCGGCGCAGGGAAAGAGCTAAGGCCTGGAAGCTTCTCTGCACTGAGGAGGCCAACAGTCTGGAAGATGAGCTCTGTGAAGAAAGCTTACCAGCCCCTGAAAACGAACGATTCAAAGGTAAAATAATAATAAATAAAAATACTATTTATTTATTTATAGAATTTCTGAACGTAATTTTTAATAATTAAATATTTGCAGATGCAGAATGCCAGACGGATCTAAGCATGGTTGACCTCACAAAGCTGGAGGATGCAGTGAAAGGCTACACAACTGAGATCTGCGACCTTAAGGAAAAAGTCTCAGTGACTAAATTTACTCCTGAAACCTTCCAGAACAACGATAAAACAAAGTTTTATACGGGACTGCCCAACTTTTTAGTTTTGATGCAAATTTTTCAGCTCTGTGAACCTTATACATCAGCATGTCATCACTGTCAGCACTCTCCAAATTTGAGCAATTTATTATGATACTTATGCATCTCAGATTACATCTGCAGCTTCAAGACCTTGCCTATAGATTTAATGTGTCAAAAGCCACTGTGTCTCGAATTTGTTTTAGAACGATTCATGTTCTCCATGAAAGATTACAATTCTTAATAGAGTGGCCTGAGCGACAAGTAATTCAATCAACTATATTTATATAAATATTTTAAGTTTAAATGATTATACATGTATTTATCATTTAAAGTAAATCAAAAGTAAATTAAATCACTAATACTGTTACAGACCATATTTGTACATGTTAATTGTTCATGAAGACAAAAAAAAAATTTACCCAATAAGGTTGAATATTTTTAATTTATTCAATGAACTCCATAACCAATCTTTGTGAATATTGGTCAGTTAAAATGACATGAGTTTTGCTATTGAAATAAAAACATTTTTCTGAAGTAGACTCATTTTGCAACATTTGTGACATATGACATTTGTATGTGCTGTTATTTAACATATTAGAACACCTTTGAAATTCACAAGCTAATCTCATATTGATTTAAATATATCATTTGATTTAACATACTTAACTTTTCAATTAAGATTATTGTAAATAAAAAACAGCTGTCATGACATGTAACAACATCACATGACCCTTCTGCAGAGTGCTTGCTACAGGTGTAGCTGAAACATGTTATGGTAGTGACAAATGTTTTTGGGGAAAAAAAGAGCAACTGTTTAAATTTGTATAAACTTTTCAAACTCCTTTCATCAACTACTCCAAATAACATTCTTGATTCTTAGATTGGTTAGTCACGTGTGGATTTCTGTCCCAGGATTTCAGGTAGGATGCAATGTGTAAAATAGTGCTGAATTTTGGGAACTGCTGTTTCCCACAGCTGGTCATCTGGCAGAATTCTTTCCACATAAATATCATTTTCACTCCATACTACAAAATCACAATATTGTACATCCACAATGTGAATCTGATCCTGGAGCTGATGGTAATAAGGATGGTTCCTATCCAGTTGTACAGAATCTCCAACCTTGACGAGACAAAAACCAGGCTGTCCAGCACACATCCTCAGACCGACTTCATGCTGTTTGCTCTGTGGGCACTGAAGGACAAGACAATGAAACTTAGACATAAAAAATAAATACGGTAGTCTCCAAAACATTTCAATATGATACTTTTTTAAAGATTGTGTTTCACTCATTTCACTATCCAACACCAATGTTAGAAAATGAGACTATATTTATGTCTCTGTCAACCAGGTGTGTTCCACAGGTAAGAATGTATTAATCTGGACTAAGTTTTAAAAGGTGATGGAAAGGTCACACATTTTTTAACTGGAAACAAGGCAACATCCCACAAACTGCAAGACCATCCCCAAAACTACGGCTACATGCTGTGAAATATGCAAACAACAAAGATTTGAGTAAAAAATTATAGTTGTAACATTCATACTGTGAGGTGCGCAAAGTCTGCAGTGCAGTACCCTAATGCATGCTCAATAATCCAGGTAGAAAAATCTAAAAAAGCTAAGTCTGCAGTGCAGTAGTCCAAACCTTTTGAGAAATAAATTTTACCTTGATTTCACACACCCTGGCTCCATGACAGTCACATGAAACGACTCCATCTGGTGAGGCTCCCATGTATGGCCACCTTGAGTTTAACCAGCTAGTATCTGAAGTTACAAAGAAGATACGATCACCTTGATGATACTGTATTATCAAAACAAAAAAAATCATAATATTTTCAGTACATTAACTTACCTTTTTAATGGAGTTACTGTAGATCTCTGACCTACAGTGTAGAAATGCATATGACTCAACGTTAACACATACAACTCCAGCACGAATTTGGCTTTACAGAAGCTAAATATATTATTTTTAAGTAGATCCACGCACATAGAAATAACAGGGGGCTAACTAAACTTGTTGTTAGCATTAGCGATAGCGTAGTTAGCATAGGCTAATTACTAAATAAATAATACATCTCACTACTCACCCGGGCAGAAACAAGTCGACAACCATTTAAAGCTTCTTTTGATCCTAAATGGTTAACCCAAAACTCGTCCTCGCCAGTTTATTTAGGGCTTTGGCATACTTGCTGTAATCCATTCTGCTGTGTTTTGAACTGGGGAAAATCACTTCCTGCCCCGCATCTGAATTTCGCGCCACTTCCGGGTCACGTGATTGCAACCCAGCAATAGATGAATGTGTGATGTGTTAGCTAACTGATTGTAAATAAAGTTCTGTGCATGTTTAATTAAGGACCAGTATTTACGCTTGTTCACTCTCATGTTGATAAACGGGTGTGCGGCGCAGCGTTAGCGTGTTTTTTCCGACTTGCGAGCGAAAATCCGGTTTTACGAGATGGCCACGTGCGGCGCTTTCCGACATACGAATTTTCGACTTACGAGCACCTCGCAGGAACGGAACTCGCTCGTAAGTCGGGGACTACCTGTAGCCTTTAGCCTGGCTTGGCCATCTGCCTGTTTCTTAATACACGGTGCTTTATGACGGCATGGCTCATATCCATCCACCAATTTTCTTTACCCGCTCTTCCTTTACGAGTCGCGGGGGAGCTGGTGCCCATCTCCAGCTGAACTAATCGTTCTGAACTAGTTCATACAGTACTAACTATTTAACTTGACATCACTTCAAAAATAACCAAACTGTCCCTTTAAAAAAATGCTGATTACCAAAAATGCAGCTGAGGGTCAAAGCAAACGGATGTGTCAGGTGTCACGGATACTTACGATACGTCAGGGTTTTTTAGAGCCAGTCTGGCCAGATACAGCATGCTCATTGTTGCCCCCCCACCGATGAAGATGAAGAGGGGGATCAGCTGTTGAGATAAGACACAAATAAATTAAATCAGATAATCTCACAAAAGGACCCCGTCTTAAATAAAGATGGAAATGAGAACGGAAGCCACTAAAATAGTCTGCAACAAGAATCAGAGCGGTTAATTTTTTTTTATGACAACCAGACAGAGGTGGAAATGTTCAGGTGGGGGTGCAGGGAGCCCCGCCTATATAATGGTAGGGGAAACACTGGTACTATCATACATACAGTATTTACAGGTACAATACTGTACTATCATACATACAGTATTTACAGGTAGTATTTACAGGTACTATCATACATACAGTATTTACAGGTACTATCATACATACAGTATTTACAGGTACTATCATACATACAGTATTTACAGGTACTATCAGGTACTATCATACATACAGTATTTACAGGTACTATCATACATACAGTATTTACAGGTACTATCATACATACAGTATTTACAGGTACTATCATACATACAGTATTTACAGGTACTATCATACATACAGTATTTACAGGTACTATCATACATACAGTATTTACAGGTACTATCATACATATACAGTATTCTACATCAGAACGTACTATCATACATACAGTATTTACAGGTATGCGTAACATCAGGAACAACGCTCCAAACACATTGTTTATTTCGAGGTAAGTCGAGTTTTAACACAATTCTTAATCTTTAGAGTGAGGATAACTCTCATTTGACATTGACTCTGATGTCCACCCTGCGGACCGAACACAATAAAGTAAGGGATAAGTTTATAAATAATAAATATTAATATAATTATTAAATATGTTATTTCAACTTTTAAGCTTTTTAACAATTATATGGTAATAAGGTTATTGTTTTACAACAGTATTGACTACGCCCAATGAAGAAAATGAATTTCTGCCCTGGGTTCTTCTCAAAGGTTTTATAAATAAATATATGTTTGCTCATATGAAGCAGCAGAAAAATTTCAGACGAGTCGAGTAGACAAAAACATACCAGTGGTCTATTTTTATGGTAGCTGCCGTAAAGCAATGTGTTTTGCCCTTTCGTCCTTGGATTAACAGACTCCAGTCAGGCCTGGATGATAGTGGCTCACATGCTGCAACAGTCTCTTAGATTTTCATTAATTAATGAGTCTGCATGGTTCTTATCTGAGCAGCAACGTTATTATTGTTTAAATATGGCAAAGGCAAAACACAATCCTAAATGAAATGTCCAAAAACATGCAGTGTATCCTTACAACTTGATGGGTTCATATAAATATGATGCATGATTTAATTTGATAAAATCTCATGTTTATTGTCGGAGCCTCTGCGCAGTGAAATATTCTGAATATTCACATGCGAATACAAAAACACATTTCTTGATGCTTAAAATAGAAAAACAAAAAAACATACTTTGGGGCTTTTATGCTAATCGGGAGCGCGCCTGCCCACACCGCGCGCGCGCCCGCGTTTCAATGTCACTGGGTCGTTTTCAGGCGACCATGGTCAAAAATAAATAAATAAATAAATAAATAAATAAATAACAATAAGAGCGTGATACTTACGGCTGGGTGAGTTTTCAATTGTTTGGCGACGACTTTAAACATGGACATGGTGATAAGCTGCGGGCGACGCGCTCTGCGCTGCGGCGGATCCAACACTGCACACCCGCACACTCCTGCCTGCAGCCCCTCCCTGCTCACGCGCAGCCCCGCACCGTCCCGCAGCCTGCAGGAGCCTGCAGGAGCCGGGAACACCCTCACCTTCTCCAGCGTCTTCACATGACGTTACATCACATTCACAGTACAGTAATGTGCTTTAAATATCGTCTGATTTGACTACTATGTGGTGGTTTTGGTCAAATCTCGGAAAATAACGCGTGTAGCGCGATATCGCGAGAAGTCACGCTCAGGCGACACGTTGAGGATGACGCTCAGCTACTACCCCATGTACTTTTGGCTCAATGTCAATTCTGAAATCCAGTTTGCTGTAAATATTTTTTTTGGCCTTAAAATGTCAGAACCTTCAAAAACTGAATAAATAAACCACAGCACGCACACCAGAGTCTTTTTATGAATGGATTTAAAACTCGTGATAAAGAGAAGGGGCTGGGGACAAAACTGAGTACAGTTTATGATCCAGATATCTCCTCAGCAGCACACACCAGATGTTTAATCTTTTATAGATTTAGAGCAAGCTGCAGCAAACACCCTCCTACATGCAGGTGAGGGGATTCACAAATAAAACCAGCTGCCTCTCGCTGAAATAAAGGCCTGACCCACTTCTTCCTTTTCGGGTCGTGGGGGTCACTGGTGCCCACATTCAGCTACAACTGTGTGAGAGGTGGGGGACACCCTGGACAGGTCCAACTCCATCACAGGGACACATGGAGACAAACAAGACAACCATTCTCTCTCACACCTGGACAATTTAGTTACCAATCAGTCCAACATGCATGTTTTTGGTCTGTGGGAGGAAGTTGGGAGTACCCGGAGAAAACACACAGACTCCACCCAGAGGGGGTCCCCCGGCTGGGATTTGAACCAGCGACCTGTTCGATGAGAGGCGGCAGCTCTACCAACTGCACCACCGTTGATGTCAAAGCTTTAAAAGCAAACACTGTGCTGAGCTGGAGCTCTTTGAACACGAACTGTGAATCATCAAATGTTGCTGCCCAGCCTCATCATCCTGAGGTTGTTGGTTCAAGCCCAGCTTGCGTCAAAACAACCCCCAAATCTTTCATGCGCGTTTGCTCACTGCGACATCACCCTGAAGGGAGCAGCCGAAAGAGAGCGTTTATCAAACAACTTCATGCTACTGTAGCTCCTAGCTAGTCTTTAGCGTTTACTAGTTAGCATTTTGCAACTTTTAGCTCTTGTTGCTTTGAGCTTTGACCTAGTTTGTAAAACTGACTGAATTTTAGGCACTTTTTTCCAAGGTCTATTGGAAGTGGCAGCCATTTTGTAGTTGTACATCCGAGCAGCGGTTCAAAAGATGTTTTACGAGCAGAGCTGACTGAATCGTTAAAAGTTAAAAGATCTCAGCTCCTCATCTGTACAATTTAAAAGATTACTTTGAGAACATTTTTTATAAATGTTGCCCAGAGATATTCTAATCACATCTTACAGAAAGGTTACAAAAGCTATACGAGTGCAATATAAAAAGTTATTTGACAGAAAGGTCAATCTCTAAAATTGCAGATAAAACAGATTGGTACTCTCTTTTTTAAACTATTGTAACTTTTTACTTCTAAAATGTCCAGAAACATGTGTATTACATACAGATGAATCTCTTTGTCAAAGACATATCGAAAGCTGGACATTTAAAGAAAAGAGGACAAGTTAAATGAGTATGGTAGTTTGGCAAATAAAATAAAGATCATGTAAATGGGAACATTTGAAACTTCCTTTGTTTTATTAGATGAACACCTGAACGCTGTCAAAAATGCAACCTTAGTGGACAAAATTAAAAGAAAGACCCACTCTGGAATTAAACAACAAAAATATATATTTAAGTTTTCATTTCACACACAGACACTAAAAGCATACAAATCACTTCGCAACAGACACACTAATGTACTGTATTAGTTTATCATCTTATAGATATGTGGACAGAACCTGAGAGAACAGAACATTCCCAGCATCCAAACAGAGCCAGAAAACATTGTGTAGAAAAATACGTTTTGATCCATTAGCATTTCTATATGTACTAAAACTAGAGGTTAGTAAAAATAAAAAATAAACACTCTCCAGTCACATGCACGCATACAAAGAAAAGAGGTCCAACACTGAACCCAGAATAACAAACCCTCTGCTGGAAGTGCATAGAAGTCCACCAGATACAACTCCTCGAATAGTTCTGCCTCAAAGCATCGACAGAACCAAAACTAAACGTAACAAGTTGTTTTTTTTTAGCTTATGCTGCAGATAACTGAAAAAAAAAGACAAACATAGAAAATCCTACTCTCAAATTTACAAATACAAAAAAAAAGTGAATATATTTATTTATATATAAAAAAATAATTGCAACTCAAAAGTATCAGTTCAATTTGTGCAAACGCGTCTACCAGGACATAAGCTAAACGGATCACGTCAGGGTGGTAGAACCAACAGAACCACTATAAGGATGACACATCTATACCACTAAAACTGGTTAGGTAGTCAACTAGGCCGTGAATCCTCAAACTAGGAACATTAAAAAATAATGTATTCATCCAACAATGCATGCATTTTTAGCTCATACACAAAAGAATAAACAGAACGTTAAAGCAGGGATTCATGAACGGAAGCCTTTATGTACGAATGTTGACCAACAATAAACTTTCCTTCAATTAATAATAATCAAAATGTGATTTCATTGTCTTCGTTTAAACAAGTACCCAACTGATTTGTCATGCACTAGCGCAGGTCGCACCTAAATGTCTTTGAACACTTAAAAACAAGAAGCTTTTGATCAAAACTGATCATTTGGTTAGAAATGAGCACGTGTGTTTGTCATTGCCTCGGGAAAATGTAAAAATGAGCCGTTTGCCTCTGAGCACATTGATGCACACATTTTTGGCTGGAACTATCTCTTTGGATTATAAATTAAGAGAACTGTTTAAAAATGTTTAACAATTTATTAGATTGTGTTTGATACTTAAGTCTTCCTTTTTTTTTTAATTTTTTTTTTACTGTAGGTCATTTTGAACTTCTATAAGCAAGAAAACAACATTCGTAATGACTTTCAACACACCTTTCTGGTCCAGTTAAACATCTGCTTTACTTCCACAGAAAGAAAAAAAAATGTCCGCAGCCACGATCAGAAAGCGAGACCCCCTCCTGAGCCCTCCCCCATCACAGTGGGGGCTGCTGCAGGATTGGGAGAAGGAGCCCGGTTACCAGAGGAGGCGGTCTGGCAGGAGCTTGTTCCCTGGTTTGAGTAGTTTCCTGCCGGAGAGACCGTGAGGCTGCGGAACAGCAGGTCCATGGAAGGAAGCAGGGGCTTGAGGAGGCTGACGGGGCAAAAGGCCGAGCCCCCGTGGGGGGTGAAGTTTACCTTGTTGGGGTCTGGGCAGGAGGAGACGACGGCTTGCTTTTCTTGGCGTGGAGCACTAAGGAACAGAAAGGAGACAGCAGTGAGGCTAAACGAATACTCAAAGTTTAAGTGGTGGAAATCAGGGTTGATAGCAGAAATTACACAGTTTGACAACTTTATGGGTTCCACGGGGCTCACCGCTCACTCAAAACAAAGCTAAAAACCGAGGCCAAGGGAAGTAGGGTGCAGAGAGTGCTGCAGCACCCCCATTTAATACAACGGGACTATAAATAAATTAAATGAATAAATAAAACTAATTAGTGTTGCGCATGTCTAATAATTTGATACCGTTTTGCTAATCTTGTGTATAAACCAACTGTTACCACAAATCTGTGCACAAAACTATACAAGCACTTAAAATCCACACACAAGGGGGCAGGGTTGAACAAGATCATGACTGCAGTTTTATAGAAACAGCATGTTTGTTCTTTTTAATGTCAGGTAAGACGACATGCACCGCCCGTGCGTCTCACTGCAGGCATTTGGTTTATTCTTTATATGGATGTTCAGGGTCATAACAATTCACGCACATCAGGAACTTCTTCTCATGGCTATGCTAAAAACAAAACCATGTCATAAAACTCATAAGAAAAAAAAATAGCAACGCTCTTTTAGCAGTTTATAGAGAAAACGTCTAAATTTAGACTAAATACATTTGAAGGTGCCAGGCAGTGGTGGGCGCATGAACGCTAGGTAGCGCTAAAGTGCTAATCCGCTTACAGTGGACCTAAATTTTTGGTCAGCGTTTTTGTGAATTGACTAACTTTTATAATTCATAAGCGGATTTGTGCTATTTTTATTTAAAATGCAGTACCGCTAATAACTAATTATCTATCAGTAAAAACCAATAAACTTATTTACAAGCTCTTATGCTGCTTGTTTTACCTTTTTCCCCACCGTAAACAGCAGAGAGGAGGAAGGGTGTGAGGGTGAGGGGGGCAGAGCTGAGAACAGACTCGGCTCTACCATGTAGGTAAATGCCTGGGGGTCCCATTTCAGCAGTGGCCCCGGCCCCGCCTCGCCCCGTGCAGTCACCTACATCACTAACATTGATCCTGCTTGTTAATGTACATTTAACATAAAAATAATTATAGTTACGATGAAAACGATCATTAAATACGCAATAAAAAAACGGTCGATTTCTTTATCCCCCTACTAAAAATGGACTATTCCATCTTGACATCTTCCGGGTCAGTCGTGAACTCGAGGGCTAGTTCTGTGGCTAGCTGGTTGTGCTGGGTACTTGGATAAATCCGCAGACAACCCCGCTGTTTCAAGCCAAATTAACGTGGCCGGAGGAGTTTATTGAGGGTTTTGTGTCGACCATTTGACGGTGAGTCGTTATTTTTATGTATTTTAGTTACTTTTCATTAAATCTGTTGACTACCTATAGACGCTAACGCTGTGTCTGCCGGTAGTGCTGGGTTACTAATGGATAAATCCGTAGAGAACCCCGCTGTTTCAAGCCAAATTAACGTGGCCGGATGATTTTATTGTGCGTTTTGTGTCGACCATTCGACGACTAAAATAGTAAAACTAACACTGTCCTGAGTTTTTGTATAGTGGTATAAGAGTATGAAAATTTACACCGACTCTAAAACTAAAACATTAAACATTTAATGAACATAATATTGTCCTGAGTTTTTGCATACTAGTATAAAAAAAAGAGTATAAAAAGTATAACTAAAATAAACTAAAGGTTTCTAGCATTGACATTTGCAAAGTGGCAAAGCAGCGTATGAGTTAATGTACACAGTACATGCACGAGGTAGTAGTTGATGTTGTTATAGAGGCAAAAAGTGGCATATGCAGTAAGGCACATTGGGCATCCTAAACAAGACCGGTCAGAGCACACTGTATATGTATCAGCAGCGGTGCAGATATTAGAGTAGTGTAAATGTAAACAGTAGCAATTAAATATAAGCAGTAGTAATAAAAGTAAACAGTATTAATAAATGTAAACAGAGAATGTAAACAGTACCATGACTATAGGCAGCGATGCAATACAAACATCAGTGCAAGTATGAGAAGTAGTGCAAACTGTATGAGCACATGACCGAGAGTTTAGTGAATAACCCGTCTGATGACACAGAGTCCAGTGCCAAAATCTTTGTGTTGAGTGGTAATGTGTGAGAAAGTTTTAGTGTTAAGGCAGTTCAAATGGGAGAGGGGGCAGAGCAGGCAGAGTGTTTAGCATTCTGACTGCCTGATGAACAGAGCTGTCTCTCAGTCTGCTGGTTCGAGCCTGGAGACTCCTCACTTTGACGTTCAGCAAAGACGAAGCAGGGAGCAATACTGTGTAGCATATTTTGCTGAACAGAGCATGGTAAGTTTATTTTAACTGATCGGTAAAATAAAAAAATAAAAAATCAACAGTAATGAATGATCTTCAATCCTCCAGCATGCTTGTCATTAGCTGCGTGCCTCTCAAGTTAGCAAGCTAACATTTAGCATAGAATATTGCTTTGTAAAACTTTATCCAGAACAATAAATCTAACGTAGCGGTAAAATATATATCAGTGTTAGTAAAGTTATATTTGTTGTCCTCAATGAAATGCATTGTTTGTCTGAAATCTTTACTTCTCTGTAAAAAAAAAAAAAAAAACGCTGCTGTGGTTGATACTAATTAGACTTTCACCATGTGTGACTGTTTAAACAATGAACAGGGAAGGGCGTTTCTTTGATACATTTATATTTTGTAATACACTTGATAACTTGATGGTGAATAGTGGATAGAAAATGTGAACACACATTAAGAAGACCAGTGCACCACTTGTAGACCTAGGCTTAGCTGCATGTTGCTAACAGCTGTGCTAAATAAACAATCCTCGCGCCACTCACCGTTTTCTTAGATTCTTGGGGGTGGACAAAGCTTAAATATTTTCAGCCATTATATTGGTTATCGGCATTCGCCTTCCCCTCCCAATATCAGTAGGGCAATAGCCAAAATTTCCTTATTGATCGGGCTCTAGTTTGTACCAAGCATGCAAACAAGTTTACAAATTTATCATCATGTAAAAAAGAAAGAAAAAAAGACTTCTGACAAATCTATCCAAACAAATACTGTACAATCAATAATTTCCAAATAAGCAGCAAAAGTTTGCGACAAAACCACATAGAGCAAACTTTGTTCTGTATATTTTTGCAGATGACATGTTTCATAAGACATGCTGGTAGAGTTGAGCCTTGAACTCTTAATTGGAAATCATTCTCACAATCAGGATCGGAGGTCAAACTGGAAGGTCAAACTTCTCAGTTCTTTTTTATCAAGTGAATTTTAGGTTCATGGCTTTGCTTGTTTTACTTGTAGTGAAAAGATAAGAAATATCTGCTTTTTTAAAACAGCAGCAGACTAAATCGTGTGACTGTTCATCGTTACAGTCCCAGGCATCAGACACACCTTGGATCGAGCGTTAACCTGAAGCAGCCGTGTGAATTCTGCCACAGGGTGGAGACAGGACTGTTGACGTAAAGATTTAACTATCAGTTATCAACTGAGAGATAAAGTTCTGCTTGAACTTTGATCAAAACTATCTGCTTCAAATCCAATTGTTTCTAGGTGCATTCACACAAGGCCATACACTTCCTGCTAGAGTTTTGTTGCTTTTTCATGCATGATAAAAAGTTACACAGCAATGACGTCCTTCTGCAGAAATACCTATTTCAGTCCTATCTGGCTCATAAATTTCACGTACCTGACCTCCTCCCAGACTCGGACCTTCTCACAGCCCTCTGGAGGCTCCCTCTGGAAGCAGCAGCTTTTGTTGAGGCCCGGAGACGAGGAGATCAGTGGTGGAAGGTCAGCCTCATTCTGGGAGGACGACGGAGACAAGAGACACATCTCTCTGCTGTCTACAAACCAGAAGAGAAAGAGAAAATTAGAAAGAACCTGCAGAGATTTTACTTTAGATTTATTAAATACAGACAAATGACTAAATACCGTATTTTCCGGCCTATAAGTCGCACCTTTTTGTCTAATTTGCATGCCCTGCGACTTATAGGGCGAAGAGACATATTTATGGATTTTTTTCCCCATGTTTTTAGACCAATTTTTGGCTGAGATATGACCGTTTTTCATTTTTGGCAAAAAATGGTACAGTACCACTTTTGGCCGCTAGGGGCATCGGCAGTACCAGTTTTGGCCGCTAGGGGCGCATGCAGTACTAGTTTCGGCCGCTAGGGGCACATGCAGTACCAGTTTCGGCTGCTAGGGGCTCAGGCAGTACCAGTTTCGGCTGCTAGGGGCTCAGGCAGTACCAGTTTTGGCCGCTAGGGGCGCAGGCAGTATTAGTTTCGGCCGCTAGGGGCACATGCAGTACCAGTTTCGGCTGCTAGGGGCTCAGGTAGTACCAGTTTCGACCGCTATGGGCTCAGACAGTACCAGTTTCGGCCGCTAGGGGCTCAGGCAGTACCAGTTTTGGCCGCTAGGGGCGCAGGCAGTATTAGTTTCGGCCGCTAGGGGCACATGCAGTACCAGTTTCGGCTGCTAGGGGCTCAGGCAGTACCAGTTTCGGCTGCTAGGGGCTCAGGCAGTACCCGTTTTGGCTGCTAGGGGCTCAGGCAGTACCAGTTTCGGCTGCTAGGGGCTCAGGCAGTACCAGTTTCGGCTGCTATGGGTGCTAAAGTGCCCTCTAGGCTGTTGACGGCTGCTGACGTACCTGGAGGCGTTTCCCATTATTTGTGTATTTAGAGCCGCCTAAATCCCATCACCCCGCGACAAATCTCTGAGTGTGAGTAGGAGTACAGAGACAACAACATCAGACAGAACAGCGAGAGAGAAAATAATTAAAATGGCACCTAAAAGAAAATCTTATTCTGCCGAGTTCAAGCTGCAGGCTGTAAAACTTGCAGCTGAGCACGGCAACAGAGCAGCGGATCGTCATTTCGGGGCGAGTGAAAAGCTTGTCCGTGACTGGAGAAAGGCACAGGGCTCGCTCACGGCCATGAAGTGGTCGAAGAGGGCGAACCGCGGGTGCAAGGCCCGTTGGCCAGAACTGGAGGAAAGGGTGAAAGTGTAGGTCCTGGAGGAGAGAGCGTTGGGCAGAGGGCTGTCCACTGTGCAGTTAGGGTTGCAAGCGATGTCCCTCGCCAAGGAGATGGACATCACAGAGTTTGCTGGTGGACCGTCCTGGTGTTTTCGCTTCATGCGCCGTCACCAGCTCTCGATCAGAGCGCGCACCAAAATGTGCCAGAAGCTGCCGGCAGACTGAGGAGAAGGTGGCGTGTTTCTGCACTTTTGTGGACCGGCAGGTTCAGGAGCACCGCGTCTCGCCAGACCACATTATCAACATGGACGAGGTCCAGCTCACTTTCGACATCCCCATGGGACGGAGTGTGTCCCAGAAAGTGGGAAAACTGTCAACATCCTCACCACTGGACACGAGAAGTCCCACTTCACAGTGGTCCTGGCCTGCGGCGCGGATCGCACAAAGCTCCCGACCATGGTCATTTTCAAGTGCAAGACCATGCCCAAAGAGGAGTTTCCCTCGTGCGTGGTTGTGGCGGTCAATAAAAAGGGGTGGATGGATGGAGACACGATGGCGGTGTGGCTGGCTAAGTGCTTCACCAAGCGGCCAGACGGGTTTTTCAAAACAAAGAAAGCCCTGCTTGTCATGGACAGTATGCGCGCCCACATCACGCTGGCATTTAAGGAAAAAATAAAAAGCTGCAACACGATTCTTGCCATCATCCCTGGAGGTTTGACCAAAGTGCTGTAACCGTAGGACATCTCCGTCAACCGCAGCTTTAAAGCAGCTCTGGGCCACCTGTGGGAGCAGTGGATGGTGAACGGGGACCATAGTTTCACGGCTACGGGACGTATGCGCCACGCAACCTTTCAACAGGTCCTCGGATGGATCGACACAGCGTGGACGTCTGTGACCAAAAGAACGATCCAGGTGGGGTCCAGAAAGGCTGGGATCGCAGCTGGAGCTGAGGATGACTCTGACAGCCCCGACGAGGAAGAGGACGCAGCAGCGCTGAATAACCTTCCTCAATCGCTGGCAGAACTCTTCGCCAGCGACACAAGACGAAGAGTTTAATGGTTTTGAATAAAAACCATAAAATAAATAGCTGTTTCCGTCATTATGGGCGGGTGAGCGTGTAGTAATTTTAAAGCCGCTTTATTTCGTTTGCGTAATTTTACCATGTTTTAACCGTCAAAGTGCATTTATTAAGAAAAGTTAAACTGAGACACACTTTTACTATAATGTCAGCTAACAAATAATACTGTAGTTTTTTAGGTGTTTATCTTTGTAAATTTAAAAGAGATGCAGGTCTGTTCGCTGCTGCACTGAATGTCTGTTGCTGCGCGTGCTCGTTTTGTTGCCGCAGTAGCGAAACGATTTAAATTCAGCTGATTTGACCATTATATTAATTTATTAAAGATAAGTTCAGCTCAGAAACACTTTTGCTATAATTTTCAGCAAACAAATAATTGTTTTTAAGTGTTAATCTAGTCCTTCCTGCACGCTCCTTTGGCCACCATTTGCAACAGGGCAAAACACCGGGCCACATTTCCGGGTTGTAAGCGGTGACGCGTAACATCAGCGGTGACGCGTTACGTCAACTGTGACGCAGGTGCGACTTATAGGGCAAAGCAACATATTTATGGATTTTTCCAATTTATTGGACATAACTGGGCAATGCGACTTATAGGGTGGTGCGACTTATAGGGCGGAAAATACGGTAACTCTGAAGATGAGTTCTAATTTCTAATCGTTAACTTCATATACTTTAGACAAGTAGCCAGGAGCAAATGTACAAACTAGTATTTTTATATGCAGCTTCACTGAAATGCATTTTAAAAATGTTAAAATGTTTTTTGAAAGACAAAAAAAAAAGATTGGCCACTTTATTTAAGGTACTTCAAAAAAATCTTCAAATACCTCTGATTTACTGTCACACATAAGGCAAATCAAAACAAATTATATAAATCTGATTGTACTTAGCAACTTATTTACCGTAATTTCCGGACTATAAGCCACTACTTTTTTGGCACGGTTTGAACCCTGCGGCTTATACAACGCTGCAGCTAATTTATGGATTCTTTTTGACGGGCTAACAAGCTTCATGCAGCCAAAACATTTAGCCTCGGCACACTAGGGCGCTCACATAGCTGCCCAATACACGTCTCTCTTGGGGGTTGGGTCCGTGTGACTCAATGAAACTACCTGTATAAATAAAAAATAAATAAAAATGGAGGACATTTTCCAACATCCTCGATAGAAGATGGGGATCAATGACTTCCTGGTGCTACTGTATTATTTTTTTTTTTTACCAGCCGTGTTACAGGCACTATTCAGAAAAAAAAAAAAAACATTTACTGAATGTATTTATGCATGTTACTGGTATGTATTTAATTAAGTTTTTAAAAAAATTCTGCATAAATATCTCATGTTACAACATGGACACCCACAGCTTATAGAAAAGCACGGCCTGTATATGTGTACAAAATGTTTTTATTTGTTTATTTTTAGTGGGCGCGGCTTATATTCAGGTACGCTCAATACATAGTTCCCATGTGACGTCAATCTGTGGGTTGTCCTGTTTGACCCTCCCACAGGAAGGCAAAGCAGCAGTTGGAGCGCATTCTAATGGACGTCCATTTTTCACGTTGTTTTTTTTTGTTAATTTCTAATTAATTGCAATGGTTACTTCGTGTTGTGTCAGTGGGTGTTTCAGTCGGGTAGACGTTTGGGCAACGCGCAGGTTTCACTTAATCCAAAAAAAAGTAAACGTGAAGGATTTATCTCATCGGAGAAGCTCACTGCAGCCCCTCCTCTCTTTGAGTCTGGCTCGGATCTGCTCTGGAAGACGTCGTCCTTTTGGCTGGTAAACAAAATATTCTACATAAATAATTTTGTGAAACTATGTCAGAACAATGTTAGAGTACAACTGTCTGTGTGTTAGAGCTGGGGTTTTTTTTCTTCCATAATTTAGCAACACCGTCTTGATGTGGTTAGCTTAGCATCTCGCTAACGCGACAACGGCCTCCTCACGGCCTCGCATGGTCCACCGGGACCGGCGGGGAGACCGTCCCAGTGGGAGAAGGAGGACGGGAGCCAAGTCGTGCGGGCGACGCGTCGGTCCCATGGGACGTGCCCCCGCAGCCGCGACGGATCCACGCCGTTCGACCTGAGCTCGACGGACCCTCCGCTCCAGATGAGACGGACTACAGGAACGAGGTGAGCCGCCTGGCCTTGTGGTGCGGACACAACAATCTCACTCTCAACGTGGAGAAGACAAAGGAGATTGTTGTGGACTTCAGGAAGAGGGATGCCCAACATCCTCCTCTGACCATCAACAGCACCGCAGTGGAGAGAGTGGACAGCACCAAGTTCCTGGGAGTGCACGTCTCAAAGGACCTGTCCTGGAGCAGGAACACTGCAGCACTGGCAAAGAAGGCTCACCAGCGTCTCTACTTTCTCCGCAAGCTGAAAAGGGCTGGAGCTTCAACCCCCATCATGAGCACCTTCTACAGAGGTGCCATAGAAAGTGTCCTGACCAGCTGCATCACTGTGTGGTTTGGTGCATGTACTGCATCCTGCCGCAAGAGCCTCCAGCGCATTGTGAGAGCAGCTGAGAAGATCGTGGGCACCTCCTTGCCCTCACTGCAGGACTTACACAGCAAACGCCTCACTCGGAAAGCCCACCGCATGGCAGGTGATCCCACACACCCACTACACAGCTGCTTCAGACTGCTGCCATCAGGAAGGAGACTGAGGAGTCTCCAGGCTCGAACCAGCAGACTGAGAGACAGCTCTGTTCATCAGGCAGTCAGAATGCTAAACACTCTGCCTGCTCTGCCTCCCCTCCCATTTGAACTGCCTTAACACTAAAACTTTCTCACATACTATCACTCAACACAAAGTTTTTAACACTAGACTCTGTGTCACCAAACGGGTTTTCACTAAACTCTCGGTCATGTGCTCATACAGTTTGCACTACTTCTCATACTTGCACTAATGTCTGTATTACATCACTGCCTATAATCATAATACTGTTTACATTCTCTGTTTACATTTATTAATACTGTTTACTTTTATTACTACTGCTTACATGTAATTACTACTGTTTACATTTATTTACACTACTCTAATATCTACACCACTGCTGGTACATATACAGTGTGCTCTGAACGGTCTTATTTAGGGATGCCCAATGTGCCTTACTGCATATGCCACTTTTTGCCTCTACAACAACATCAACTACTACCTCATACATATACTGTGTACATTGACTCATACGCTGCTTTGCCACTTTGCAAATGTCAATGCTAGAAACCTTTAGTTTATTTTAGTTATACTTTTTATACTCTTTTTTTATACCACTATGCAAAAAAAAAAAAAAAAAAAAAAAAAACAACTCAGGACAGTGTTAGTTTTACTATTTTTATGCTTATGTCTATTATTATATGTTTCAGTGTTTCAATGTTTAGATGTTTACTGTTGCACCGAGGGACTGAGAGAAACGCAATTTCGGTCCTGTGTATGTCCTGCACTGTACATATTGCAGATCTGACAATAAAGTTGACTTTGACTTTGACTTTGACTTTGACTTAACAACATGCTAACTTCCAACACGGTAACACTCAAAGTGCTGGTTCTGGTCCGTGTTTAGCTTGGACTGTTTGTGCTGGCTGTGTGTTATTTTAGTTAAACCTTTATTTAGCTGGTTAGATATGATTGAGACAGTTTACACATCTTTTTTGGATTTAAAGCTGTGAAGCTCTGCGCTGTGAAGCCGGTGTGCGCTCCTCGTAGTACTTAAATAATTAATGATATCAGAGTAACTACTTTGTGACTAGTTGTGACTAGTTGTCCGATTCGTCTGCCATGATTTCTTTCTCAAACTCATTTAACTCCGACCACTGCCATTTTGCTCTTGTTCCTTGGTGAAGCTGTGGTAGCTCGTGTTTTTGTACGCATAATTTGCTCTGGTTGTTCGCGTCTGCTAGGTCGCCATCTTGCCTTTTCTGCCTTTAGATGTGGTGCTGAAACCGGTATTGCTCAATACTGGGGGCGTGTCTGGGAACTATGTATAGTCCGGAAATTACGGTAAGTGAACCACTGCTTGAATACAGTTCTAAAACCCTTGACAGAGTTTTTACATGAGCTTAGACACTTCTCTCCTTTTAACTTTCATTTTGTCCTTTGTTCAAGTTTATGTAACTTTCTTTAAGACGAGCTTTGGAAATGACCACGTTGGTGCAAAAATATGTTTCAAGCAGCTCAAACTGTCATGCGTTTGACATTTTTCTTGTACTTTCACTAAAGAAAAATGGAATACTGTAACCTTTTTATAACAGGTTATGCGAAATAAAGTCCTGAAAAATATTTTAAAACGTGTTCTTTACCCAATTCTGTTCCTGAATGAGTCATAGACTCAATCATTCAAAGACCGACTCCACACACACACACACTGACATACGAGTCGACAAACTAACCTTGGTGCGAGTCTAGAGGAGTATACAAAAAGTGGGGGTCTTGTAGTTGGGGGGAGGAGCAGGGTGAGGAGGAGGTAGAGGATGAGGACAGGGGTGTGGCGGTGCGGTCGTTCTGTGAACCTCTGCTGCAGCTGTGCTGAGGAACCGGAGCACGGTGACCGTCTGGGACCTCAAGGAGCTGCAGGACAAAACGGTTTAAATTGCTTAATTAAAATCAGCCACCGCTCGCCTGTAAAGCAGTAGCCGAACTTCTTTTGTTGGTGGCACCTACCCTGTGCTGTGGAAGGGGGGACTGGCTGATGAACATGCCTTCCAGCTCCTGGTTGAGGCCCTCCACGCTGCAGCGCAGTCGAGGGAACAGTGTAGACAGGGGAGAGGGGGGGATGGGAATTGGCTCAGTCTGAGAACACAAACAAGTTGAAGTGAATTTAGACTCAGATACTTTCGACACAGTCAGGAGAGACACTTAAAAACATTTTTTAGTCCAATCTTCACAGCTACATAAGAAGCGTTAAAACTTGCTATCGTTAAAATTAACCCTCCAGACTTCTGCAAATAAGTCTTAAAGAATCATATGCATCAAGTTCTTTATTGGCCAAAACTTGAATAACCCAATGAAGCATGGCACCATGATCACAAAGAACAGCTGTGCAGAAAAGCAGAACTACACTTTCTTTATTTTCTCCCAGAGAAATAGAAGCACGTGCGATGTAGCGATCTTCCTGTTGCCTTAGTGTTTCATTTCATTCACTTCCTGCAAAAAGCTGCACAGTCTGCGCTTATCATCGTTGATGCTCAAGTTGCTGTGCAGCATTTAAACGAAAAACACATTTGAGCAGCACGGAGCACAAAGAGCAGCGTGTCTGAATGATGATGATGACGATGCTACCTGAGTAGCTCCAAGGCTACAGCTCCCATGAGGATAACAACACTGACGGTCCTTATCGTGCCCCCCAGAGACAGCGGGTTTGCTGCACTGCTGCAGTTGTTGTTTGAGTTTTGCAATCTGCAACGAAAACAAGTTACTGTCATTAACACAAGTTTTCTTTAAAACATACTAGCATGTCTGAACCACTTCAGCCGAGTTCAAGAGGAGACTTTTTTATCAGAAAGGTGAGGCATAAATAAATGAACAGCAGAAAAAGGGAAGTTCTCATGTCGATGAGATCATTGGTCAGTAAATAAATAAAAAATCTTTTTTTTTTGTATGAGCTTGCACAATAGCTAAAATGCCAAGATTAGCAAAACTGTTATAAACTTGTGTTGAGCAATAATAAAAGCAAAAACTGACCTCTCGCAGATGCTCAGCGCTGCCCCATGATGCCGAGCGTTTGTGGCTGCTGCTAACTTTCCTGCCGTGGGGTTCATCCACCCATGAGTCGGGGGTCTGCAGGAGAAGTTATATTACGTCATACCATTTAATCATCATATATTAAAGCCTTGGCCTAAAGTTTTCAGGCAACCATGTGAAATCCAAAACTGAAGTTGGTTAAAAATCACATAAGACTTTATATGATCAGTAGTTTCACACTTAGGGGAGATCTGCTTACTAAAAGCCTGATGTGCACCCACACACATTTCTCTTTGCACTTCGTCTGAAGACGAATGAGTTGGAGGGACTGAAAAACAGCGAGAAGGTGGAGGATGTGGGCAACCAGAGAGCAGCGGCGAGTGCCTGCAGATGCAGAGGTGAGGATGGGTGCGGCTGAAACGGCCTCGTCAGCTGACTTCAGGGACTGTTCTCACGGCTGCAGTTCACACCATGACATAGCTGTGCAAGCACCGGACACTCCCTCCCCTCTACTGTCACACTTTGAGCAACTTACTTAAAAACTGCAGAGTAATAATACATGATGACACAAACCCATCTGCCCTACAAACACGGCGACGGATACAAATCTGTGACTTATAAACGAGACTCCTGCTGACCTATGTTTTAACTCAGCATCTGAAAGTTTGACCCCGCTGTAGCCACTTTCGTGTTGGCTAATGTCAATTAGCTGCGGCAGCCATCTTCAACTGACGAGCTTAAAAATATTTATCAGTTGTAGGTGTACATCTAATGCATAATTTCTGTGAGTTTCATTAAAATATATTCACTGATTCATAAGATATTTTGCTAACGGATAGGGTTGACTTAAACAAATAGTGCTGAAATTTTAGGCAAATATCTCACGCATTGAGCAGAACTTGGGAGTGCCTATGTATGTCGGCTCTTATCACACAAACTTTTAGCTCAATTAGGCCTGTTGCGATAAACAATAAATCAATTAATCACATGATAAATGAAAATTATTGACATTATTTTCATTCATCGGCTTTATCATTTCTTTGTCTCTCTCTACATACTGAAGACAATGGATGACAACAAGCTCAACTCCGCTGCTCTTCACTGGCCCCTCCCTTTCTCTTTAAAATCCATTTTAACCATCCAAAATCACGTTTTTTTGGATAGTTAAAAGCAGCTAAGCTACAAGCTAAGCTAACAGGCCAACCTCATGGAATAACTTCAGTCTTGTCGAAGCTCCAAAATTCACGGTTGAAACCTGTGTCTTCATCTAAAAAGTTGTTTTCTCTGCAAAAGGAAGCCGAGAACTTGTTTACTGATTTTTTTCACTAAAAGCTTTGTGTGAAAAATGCTACGCTAATGTAATGTACTGACCTCTCAGTAAAGCAAGACATTTACCACAAAATCATTCCATTAGTTGTAATCTGAGAATATAGTCACCAAAAGAGACTATTTCTATCTTTGATTTTATTCTAATGTAATCAAAAGAA
>JBBPBX010021636.1:0-42186 GCA_038048925.1 Garcialebias charrua | reverse complement strand
GTGGTGCAGCTTTTCTAGAATTTCCGGTAATTTATTTTAAGTGGTGCAGCTTTTCTAGAATTTCCGGTAATTTATTTTAAGTGGTGCAGCTTTTCTAGAAGCTTTTCCAGAATTTCCGGTAATTTATGTGGTACAGCTTTTCTAGAATTTCCGGTAATTTATTCATGTGGTTCAGCTTTTCAAAAATTTATGACAATTTATGTTCTGGTGCAGCTTTTCTAGAATTAACGGTAATTTATTTTAAGTGGAGCAGCTTTTCTAGAATTTCCGGTAATTTATATATGTGTTGTAGCTTTTCTAGAATTTCTGATAATTTATTTATATGGTACAGCTTTTCTAGAATTTCCAGTACCGGTAATTTATTTTAAGTGGTGCAGCTTTTCTAAAATTTCCGGTAATTTATTTATGTGGTGCAGCTTTTCTAGAATTTCCGGTAATTTATTTATGTGGTGCAGCTTTTCTAGAATTTCCGGTAATTTATTTATATGGTTCAGCTTTTCTAACATTTATGACAATTTATGTTCTGGTGCAGCTTTTCCAGAATTAACTAAATTTTACTTTAAGTGGTGCAGCTTTTCTAGAATTTCCGGTAATTTACTTATGTGTAGTAGCTTTTCTAGAATTTCCGATAATTTATTTATATGGTGAAGCTTTTCTAGAATTTCCAGTACCTGTAATTTATTTTAAGTGGTATAGCTTTTCTAGAATTTCAGGTAATTTATTTATGTGGTGCAGCTTTTCTAGAATTTCTGGTGATTTATTTTAAGTGGTGTAGCTTTTCTAGAATTTCTGGTAATTTATTTTAAGTGGTGCAGCTTTTCTAGAATTTCTGGTAATTTATTTAAGTGGTGCAGCTTTTCTAGAATTTCCGGTAATTTATTTATATGGTACAGCTTTTCTAGAATTTCCAGTAATTTATTTTAAGTGGTGCAGCTTTTCTAGAATTTCCGGTAATTTATTTATGTGGTTCAGCTTTTCTAAAATTTATGACAATTTATGTTCTGGTGCAGCTTTTCTAGAATTAACGGTTATTTATTTTAAAGCTGCAGTATGTAGCTTTTTTTATGAACATATTTCTTCACTCTGTCACTACCTCCTGACAGACTGATGTTAGCCAGGTAATCTCTGAAAAAAAATTAAAAAAAATATTGTCCCCTTGCTTCTCCAGGTGGTAAATAAGCATTTCTAAAAAGAAAAGGTGACCCGCCATTTTCCAGCCAATAAAAACAGAGTTTGTAACCAGCCAATAAAAACAGAGCTTGAATTTGAATCAGCCAATAAAAACAGAGCTTGAATTTGAAATTCAACAGACCACAAGGGGGCAGAGCCACATATGGCTCTGAGGGGGAGGGATCAGAATGCTTTGCCTGTTGAAAATATTTCTAACTGCTGCAGTTCTACAGAAACTGCATACTGAACCTTTAAGTGGTGCAGCTTGTCTAGAATTTCCGGTAATTTATTTATGTGTTGTAGCTTTTCTAGAATTTCCAACAATTTATTTATATGGTGCAGCTTTCCTAGAATTTCCAGTAATTTATTTTAAGTGGTGCAGCTTTTCTAGAATTTCCGGTAATTTATTTATGTGGTGTAGCTTTTCTAGAATTTCCGGAAATTTATTTATGTGGTGTAGCTTTTCTACAAGTTACGGTAATTCATTTAAGGAGGTGCAGGTTTTCCAGTATTTACGGTTATTCCTAGGTCTGACCCGTAGTTTAGCTGTTAGATTACAAGCAGGTAAGGCCTGATAACATGACCTTCATTTAAAATGTATAAATCTGGACCTTTTTCTTTAGGTGGAAGTGGAAAAGCCCGCTCACCTCGTCAGCCAGCAGGGAGAGCTCGCTGCCGCTGGCAGCGTCGTAGTCGTACAGAACTCGGGCTTTGCGGCTGCCATTGGAGCTGCGCAGCTCGTTGAAGCCCCCCGATGCCGACAGGGCGGCCCGGCCCGCCGACACACCGGGCAGGGAGGCCGACACCGGGATGGTGGGCACCGAGACGCTGGCCCCGCCCGACACCGAAGACTGGTTGTTGTTGGAGAACGTCGAGGGGAAACTGGGAGAAGGATCAGAGTTACTGCAAACCGAAGCTGAAACATCCGGAGCAGGACTCAAACCAAACCCACCTGCCGAGCTGCTTCTGCAGGTCCACCATGTACTGGTAACACTGTGCGTAGTACGTCGTCTGGGCCTCCACGAAGTCGTTCAAGCAGCGCAGGTGGTGCGCCTGGCAACGCAGGAGAAACGTCACAGCCGAGAGCACGCATCAAATAAAACTCTTCGTTAAATCTACGTACGTGGGTGCTGCCGACGCCCTCCAGCAGCAGGCGGGTGATCTCTGCCTGTCGGTCAAACTCACTCTGGGTCATCCTCAGCTCCTGCTCGGCCTGACAACCGAGAATCGGACTTTAGTTCGTTTGTTTTGGAGGAAAATGAAGATATTTATCCGTCCAAATACCAGTTAGACCACAAAAGACCAGTTAAACCTGAATCAAACCAAAGACGGCGCCAACGTTCCACTCACCTCGGTCACTTCCTCCGCTCACATCTGCGGCTTTGCGTTTTAGAAAACAGTGACACAGAAGTTAGAGCTGCAGCTGCTGCGCAGCCGACACAACAACAAACACGTTCTCACGGCGTGGCTCATCCGTCGGGTCTCTTACGACCTAACCTGATGACATCATCAGTGCAGGAGGACTGAAACCGAGCTGGTGTTGACCTGCGGAACACCTCCTCGGCTACTACCACATATCATCTTAGCTCTGAAAATCATTTTTGAGTTCGCCAAGGTCAGTTAGCTGTAGCGGCCATCTTGAACCAGCTCGACTCTAAAAAGTTAATCAGCTGTAGACGTAACGAAAGTGTACTACGAGTTCCAATATCTGTTTGGAGATTCCTGACATATTTTGCTAACAGAAGGACAAACACACATGCACAGCTAGGACATTACAATCACTTCCTTTGTGGGACATAAAAAGGAATAAATATGAACATTCGGAAGATGCTGCTTTTTAAACCTCTACATTTGATGACCGACAATTAATGAAGTTCATATAAACGTATCTAGTTATAAGAAAAACAGGAAGTCGCTCCTGAACCCAGCTACGCTTTGATTGTTGTTGTTTGCAAATTTATTTATTTTTGGTGTTAATAAACGTGACCAGTCCTAAAAATCTTCTGAATGTGTTTATACTTTGTCATAATTATTTTAAACATTCCCATAAGCTCCCAGTCACTTTGCTGCCCTCTAGTGTTCCTCCTGGGGAAATAACTTGACCCAATTGAAATCCCTTTATAAATGCTCCCTTGATGCCATATTTATAGATAAAAATAATGAATTTCTTTGAGAAATGTTTTGCTGTTTCACTTCTATTCCTCCACGTGTGATTTTCCTATTAACCCACCAGCTGGTGGTCTGCTTTCACCTTTGAAGGACGCTGTAATATAATAATATATAACAGAATATAAAGAGTGAACACTTGGTATAAAACAGTACTGTAGATCCACATGCAGGCAGGCGGCTCTAAGGCTCGGCTGAAAACGGGGCCTTGTCTCCAGTCTACTTTTCCTAAAACAGGGTATATACAGAAATTCTTAAGTTAAATTTAATACCTTTTAATACCTTTTTAATACCATCACAATATTTTTTAATACCATCACGACACCGAGCTGTAACCGTAGCGGCAACCTCTTATACTTCAGTTCAGAGCAACTAATTGTAAAGTGATAGATTACTGTCATTTTCTTCCTAAACTTTGGTAGTAAATGTAGTTTTACAATAATTACTGGATACATCAATTTGCTTCTTGCCTCAATAAAAGCACTGACCTATTTGTTATTTAAATCTAACCCAAGACAAAAAGTTTAATTGTTCCCACACACAACATATCTCTAATGGCAAACGAAAAACCGTAAACTTGAAAACAGAACAGTTTAGTTAAAATAATTCAACACTGAAAATATGCACAATTCAAAAAGAGAGGGAGAAAAATAATAACTACTGTATTTTTCATCCTGTAAGTCGCAGTTTTTTGCATAATTTACATGCCTTGCAACTTATAGGCCGAAGTGACATATTTATAGATTTTTTCCCCATATTTATAAACCATTTTTTGACTGAGATATGACCGTTTCCATTCATTCTGACTGAAAAAAAAAAAAACAGCAGTACTTGATGGTCCCAGAGTAGTAATAGTTGTATGGCATGCTGTTGGCTGTTGTATCATGTAATAGGAAAATGTGCCTATAATGACAAAAAAAAAAAAAAAAATTCAAGACAAAAACAACTGGACTTTATTTATTATACTATACTTTATTGTTTTTCTATTGCACTTTTTAGAATTTACCATGTCCTGGATGACTGAGAATCTTCATCAGCTATTAATGACTCAATCGGCCTGCCATACCCTCACCACCTTCATTCTGCTCTGCTTGGAACGGTCAATCCTGCTGCACCGCCCCAGCGAAATGCAGCTAATTTGACCATTAAAGTGCATTTATTAAGTAAATGATAGACTGAGACATACCTTTGCTATAATTTCGAGCTAACAAACAATTGTTTAGGTACTTTTCTTGTTAAATGTCGGAGAAACGAGCCGCGTTCCTCTTTCCTGATTCTTGTCCTCTGCGCGTTCACGGTGCACACAGGCTGCGAAACAATTTTTTTAATAAAGCTAATTTGACCATTAAAGTGTGCATTTATTAAGAAAACGTTAGACTGAGACACACCTTTGCTATAATTTCGAGCTAAAAAACAATTGTTTAGGTACTTTTCTTGTTAAATGCCGGAGGATCAAGACACATTCCTGTTTCTTTTTACAGACATGACAAAAAGCCTCGCCCAGCTGTAGGTGCGAACGCACACTGACAGACGATATGACGTCATTGTTTTAGCGCAGGTCCTACTCGAACATAAATTTAGAAAAGATAAATAAATTCACAGACATTTTTTTAGCCGACAGAACGAGAAAAATATAGTTGTGTAGGTTTTAAAAAATTAATACCTCGTCAGATGACATTTATTACTTTTTAATACTTTTTAATGGCTGTAATTTGTGTTAATTTTATTTACTACCTTTTAATACCTTTTACAACCCCGCGGATACCCTGTAAAACGCCATCCTGGAGGTTTATTTTTAATTTTAAATTGTAAAAAAAAAAATCTATTTGGGGCATCATAAAGGGGGGAAATGTCCCTTTTTATTAAAAAAATGCTCTAAAAAAGAAATTAACTATGTTTTAAAGTACAGAAGACCTGTAGGGAGCTAAAACATTTTTAAAAACCCATTGAGCTTTTATTTATTTTCAGGCTGAGCAGAGGCGGCTTTAATAGAAGAACAAAAACTCTATTAACTGCTATTTTCCAAAAGACCAAGTTTCCTCCAGGAGCAGTTAAACATTTGAGGGTTAAACTTCCTGATAAAGACCTGGAGAGGGTTCAAACGTGAACGCGTCACAAAGCTGCAGAAGAAATGAAGAGAAGCTGAACGTGATGGTGCGAGACCAGAACAAGAGGAAGTGCTGCTCATGAGACACAAGTCACGGGAAATTAAACGGAAACGCTCGTGTTGTGCAACTCATTAAACACGTTAAATATACGATCACTGAAGAGTTCAATAAAGTTCAACTTAAACGCAACAAACATACTTCTCTCTTTGCAGGCTGTAAATGTAACTCCATGAGGCAGAGCTGTTCAACTGAGGGCCCGGGGGCCAAATCAGGGCCGGGTGAGCTCAGTTCGGCCCACCAACAGGTTCAGTTTGAAATCAAACTACATTTTACATCGTCAAACAAACTTAATTAACAACAATAACTACTGGATGTGCGGCCCATGAGCAACTACGGTAGTTGAATGGCCACGAGGACTACGGGAAGTGCTTACACCTGAAAAGGTCCTAAAAGGTAAACACACACACACGTTGTGTTACGGTGTGTGTGTGTACTCACTGCAGCTCTGGCGTCGGGCATCCTGGCTTTCTTTAACCTGGTTTTAGCTGCGTCCAGATCCAGACGTTTGACCTGCAGCAGCTTCCGCTCTTTCTGAACAACATGAAAAAAATATAATAATAAAGACGTGAAAATGTTTCTTGAGAAAAAGTTGAGTTTTCAAACAGCCGGGCTTTTTATACAGTGAATGTTTATGAAGCGTTCACACTATTGTCATCCATTTTTCTTCAGTTTGTTTTTCAATGTGATTCTCGTCCCACAGTTTTCAAGTTATTTCAACAAATCATGAATCAAAACTTTCGGCTCTTTCAGGACAATCCTGCTGTGACTTTTGGTATTGGTGCAACTTTAGCTTTTTGAAATTTTTAGCCTTTTCTGACATTTTTCCCTCATAGAAAATAAACTGAGCTCATATTCCATCCTTCATATCTTTAGATCTGTTTACAAGCTTTTACAGCTCCTTTACATTTTGTTCTGCTTCAGCTTCCTTCTGCAAATTTATACGTTTTTCAGCTACTTTCAGCTAATTTCAGCTGTTTTGAGCTCCTTTCAGGTTATTTCTGCTAAAATTTTTGTGTTTCTTCCAACTTCTTTCTACTAATTTCAGCTTGTCATGCTCCTTTCATCTCATTTCTGGTGTAGTGGTTAGGGCGTTTGACTTGGGACCCGAAGGTCGCGGGTTCGCGTCCCGGCCGCTACACATCTTGGGGTGTCTATGAGTGCACACCTATTTCTCCAGCTCCCCGAGCGCCTTCTATGGCTGCTCACTGCACCGCCTGGTAGGTGGTTGGGTTAAATGCAGAGACGAATTTCGTCTGTGTATGGGAAACATACGCAGATGACAAGATTAGACAATTATTATTATTATTATTATTTCTGCAAGTTTATTCTTTGCCGGCTGCTGTTTTATGCTAATTTTAACTTTCTCAGCCAATTCCACATTTTTTGCACTTATTTAAACTTTTTTCAGCGTAATTCAGCAAACGCGCTCTCTCCACTTCCTTCTGGTTATTTAAGCTTCTTTCTACTTTTTAGCTACCGTACTATTCAGCTGTTTAGAAAATTTCTGCTTTTTTCAGATAATTTCCACTTCTTTCTGCTAACTTCAGCTTGTCATGCTCCTTTCAACTTATTTCTGCTATTTCAGCTACTATTTAGCTGTTTTTGTGCTACAATTACAGGTAGTCCCCGACTTACGAGCGCTCTAACTTACGAGGATCCGGACTTACGAGCTGGCAAATTTTTGGAAAAAACGCAAAAAATACTGAGTTTTTCTGTGTTTTTTCACCACAGTTCGTTAGCTAAACATGTGGACACACGTTTCCGATCATTTTTATGCACTCATAAGCAGTTTTTCGATGAAAAACGAGTGTTTGTAGTCGCGCTAGCAAAACCGTTCCAACTTACGAGCGAAATTCCGGACTTACGAGACACGTGGCGGCCGTTCCAAATTACGAGATTTCCGTGTTACGAGCGCCTCGTTGTAACGGAACTCGCTCGTAAGTCGGGGACTACCTGTAGTAGGGGTGTAACGAGATCTCGTACGAGATCTCGCGATATTAAACTCCCGCGATATCTCTCGTTGAGAGGTAACGTTGTCTCGCGAGTCGCTAATGCTAGCGCTAGCAGAGCCCCTAGCAAGTCAGCGTCACGGACAGCATGGCTTCGCCGGATGAAGTTGCTATAGAAGACGCCCCAACTACTGATGGAGGGTCCCGGTGCCGCAGACGCCTCTACATTGATGGAGGGTCCCGGCGCTGCCGACGCTGCCCCGAATGTAAAGACACGCGTGTAAACACCGGTGTGACCGGTGTTGCCAGATAGAGTCCCACCCACCCAAAGCACTCTTTACCCGCAAAAGTCAGAAGGAAAATCGCGGTGAACCGCCCAATCTGGCAACACTGGTGAGTGACGGCTGCAGATTCAGTGCTGATGCGGATATTTATGTTCAATTTTTGGAAAGTCCTGCGTGAATATCTATTTTTTTTAAACAAAGTTGAACGTTCTAAGGTCTAAGGAGATTCAATCAGTAAAATGAAGACATCAGTTGAGTTTGTAATACATGTTAAAACAGAATAAAAGCCTTTTTGCGGCATAAAACCGATCTTTGAAGTTTTCTTGAACTACAGTATTTTCTGGTGTATAGGTCGCACCTGTGTATAGGTCGCATTGTCCAATTATCACCAATAGATTGGAAAAATCCCTAGATAGGTTGCACCGGTGTATAGGTCGCACCTACGTTTAGCTCTGCTGCAAATGTCTGCCACAGGAGCGCACAGCAAGGCTTTTAAGAAGATTAACACTTAAAAACAATTATTTGTTTGATAAAAATTATAGCAAATATATGTCCGAGCTGAACTTTTCCTTAATAAATGTAATTGTGAAATGAGCTGGATTTAAAAATTTGTTTCATCGAAAGTGATAACAAGCCTGAGTCCAAGGTCGCAGGCCTTGAAAAAACCATAAAAAGTGCGACCTATACACCGGAAAATACGGTAATATTAAAATCTCGTCTCGTTCTCGCGAACTCTGTAATTTGTCTCGTCTCGAGAGTTTTGTGTATCGTTACACCCTTATTTTCAGATAAATTCAAGTTTTCCGTGGTAATTTCTGCTACTTTCAGCTAACTTCTTTCTGCTTGGTTCAGCTTTTTTTCCTGCTAATTTTTTCTGCTAATTTTTCTGCCTTTTCAGCTAGTTTTCAGTTATTGTTTGCCAATTTAAAAAAAAAATGTATAGCCAATTTCAGCTATTTTTTCTGCTAATTCTTATTCACGCTGCATCTTCGCAGGAAATGCAAATTGTCTAGTTTTTATTGCCGTCATAAAAAAAAAGTGTTTTTACACGTGTTTGATCTTGTCCGGTTTCTCTCGGGACACAACTGATACAAACAAACTGTTTCAGTGTCTGTAAACGCAGCTCATCCACTAAAGCTGATTAAAGCTCTATCAGGCAAAGAAGAAGCCACATGTGATCACCATCTCTGGACCAGAGCTCATTGAAAGTGAACTGAGAAGTCGAGAACTGAAACCATGAACGCCACAGAGGGAGAGTTATCAATTCTAAAGCCCGCCTCTCTGATGGTATGGGGGTGCATTAGTTCCTCTGGCATGGGCAGCTTTCAAATCTGGAGGAGAACACAGGTTTTAGAACATGGGCCGAACGTCCGACTCACCAGGATGGTTTTAAAGTCGCCCTCCAGGAAGTTTCGGAAAGGCGTCAGGAAGTTGAGGGCGGAGCTCTGGATGAACTCGCGCTCCGCGCCGCCGATCTGCTTCTGCGTCTCGCCGCACTTTATCAGAGCGTTTCCTGCAACAGTTATTGATTTTACTTGTTTTATCACTTGTTTTATTTGACCTTTAATTCTTTTTTTTTTTTTTTACATTTTGTAGCACTTTTTTTCATTAATGAAAAGTGCGTTAGAAATTAAATTCATTATTATTATTATTATTAACCGGGTGAATCTACCGAGACCTGAACAGAACCGGCTCCTGACCCGCAGCCAGGAGAACGTTACAGCAACATCTGGCACAGATGTGTGAACACTGACAGCTTTTAAACGAAGAAAGACGACATTTACTGTCCTGATGAGTCAATAACCCTGGTAGAAACATCTAACAAAGCCAAGTCAGGCCCTCTGGACAGATTTAAATAAACAAATAAACAAATGTTTACTGGTTTACTCGGCTTCATTGGTCTCGTTTCCTGTTCCTGACGGGATTCAGAGAAAAAGTTATGGACAAATTTAGCCCATCGTGATAAGACAGGGAGGTCGCTTGTTGCTAGGCAACAGGGACGTTGTAATAAACTACCCAGGGGTTGACATCAGCGGTTCCTGGTCGTCACGACAACCAGACCTCGCCTCGAGGTTGTCCGGTGCGTCTCAGTCGCCGCAACGGATTTCTGTCATCTTTAAAAATGAAAGGAATAAAAATAAAGTGTGTTTTGTTTTACGATCTAATGATCCAGGGATTAAACCGACGCTGCGGTCGATAAATAACCAGAACCAGAACCAGAGTTGGACCCAGTCAGAGAAGGCGGGTCCTGCTGTCTGAGACACGCAAGTGATCACAGAGTTCCCAAGAGGCAGAGGTCAGTGCTTCCTGGACTGTTTCCAAGAAGGACACACCCCCAACACAACAGAACGGCCCGCCCCTTCATGAAGGTGATGACGTAATAAATTATTAAACGTCTACGTTTTAAACTGCAGCCGAGGAAGATGCCAGAACTGACACGCCCCCTCCTCCCACAGCACCGAGACGTTTACATCTAAAGTTTAACTTGTTATTAAATGTTAACGTGTTCGGAGCGTCGTCATCGTACAGATGTGCAACCTGCGCACGTGACCCAACTCCCGGTCTGAGAGACGAGACGAATATTTACGCCCCAGCTTACAACTCAGACATGTTTCCGTTTAACTTTAGACTTAAAGGTCCACTGACATGATTTTTTTATATTTTATCATTTAAATATGTTCGTTTTTGCAAACAAAATGATAAATCACTTTAATTTTGCTTTAAAAGTGATTTTGAACTTCAAGCCGTGTTTAATCATGGGAAATCCGATTACACGCGAACGCACCATCTGTGACGTAGTGAGAGGCAGAGGGCTCTGGTCTCTTTAATAGCGGACAATTTAAAACCCGACAAATTTATCAATCTATGTGAAGATTTGAGTTATTTGTCTTCATTTTGGGAAGCAGAAAATAGTTTGGGTGATGGAACAAGAAACAACAGGATCTAATTTAGGTCTGATGCTGTATCAGACTTACCTTCATGTGGAGCTGCTCATACCCGCGCACTGTGACAAGCCCAGAGCTCTGCCCGGTGTTACGTCACAGATGGTGCGTTCGTGTGTAATCGGATTTCCCATGATTAAACACGGCTTGAAGTTCAAAATCACTTTCAAAGCAAAATTAAAGTGATTTATCATTTTGTTTGCAAAAAAGAACATATTTAAATGATAAAAGATATATATTTTGTGCAATTTTATGAAAATTAAAAAATAATGTCAGTGGGGCTTTAAACTCACGACGTTCTCTCAGAGATTCAGGTGTTTATAGTTTATCATAAATAAATAAATTCATTTTACAGCATCAATAAACAAACAACTCATTATTCTTACGTACGTAGTAGACTGTGTATTTTTACTAAGGCCATGTACACAGTATACAGTTGGCCCTCCTTGGATAATGGTGGGGACACTGCACTTTTTAACTTAGTCTTCTTGAGAGTTCTTCGTCTTCTACATCGTAAAAGTTGCAACAACCAGATTCTGTCAAGAAGTTTTCCATTGGTCAAACTGGAGAATGTTCTTCTGTCAACCCGTTACCGTACGAGAGCGCGGGTGTTCAGAGTTGTGCCACCCTACCTACAGGGTCTCTAACCACCATAAAAGAACAGGAAGTTGCCTGTGTCCGTTAGCAAAATATCTTGTGAACCAGTGGATGGGTTTTAATGACACTCCCACGAGGTGATGACTGGCTGTGCGTCTACAGCGGATTAATATTTGGAGTCAACCTGATTCAAGATGGCCGCCACAGCTCAACAACCTTAGTAAACACAAACATGGCTGTAACTCANTATATATATATATATATATCATATATATATATATATATATATATATATATATATATATATATAATATTGTAGTGATATAGGCCTCTGTCTTGACCTTCAAGTACACCTCTCCACATCTCTCTGAAACTCTAAGTGTTACACCTTCTTGAAGCTCTCAAGGAGACAGATGGACACTTATATATTTTAACAATTATTATGAATTAATGGACACTAATTAATCAGATTGAACTTTCTCTTTAATGTGTGTTAATTCAGAATTGATCTACAGTATATTTTTGTCATTTTTAATGATGATCTGTTACTTTCATGAGCTTTGGCCTTCTACTGGTTTTATTTCTGCAAAGCAAGCAAGACTCTGTCGCTAAGGCAGAAGTCAGGGTAAGAGCTGTTCTCTTGCAGCCTTCTCTGTTTTGTCTATGAAGTTAGCCATAACATTTTCTGTGCTTGCAAGCAGGCCACCTGGCTGTTTATGTAAACAGTTTTCCTGTTGTCCGTCAAGAGACTTTCTGCCTATGGAATTAAACTTCCATCTTTTATTTTGTTATAACCAGCCAATAGTTATTCAGGAGGTGGTTCAGATCCCGCCTCCCTATAAATGGGCACTTCCTGCATTTGCCTTTAGTTTTTGGAAGACAACTAACTGCCAACTGGTTGCTCTCCTTTGGGAAAAGCTGGAGACGCCCGGTCATGGTGCCAACTCGACCCACGTCTCAGCTGAGAGTCGCGGCAAAGCCTTGCTGTGCCTCAACACTCATTTCTGAAAGAATTTGTTTTCTGAAGTTTTACTTTGAAAGTTCAACCAGTGCGATTGGGGCCTGTTCCTGCCGGTGAATGCGTGCTCCCGCTCGTCTGACCCAGTCATACACGCTCGAAGTCATCTGGACGCTCACTGGACCACACAGTCCGTTAGTGTCCACAAACTTCTCAGTCCTCACCTCGCAAGACGTCTCGTCACCAGGTAAAGAGGCGTTGTTTGTATGCTGCACGTGTCGGAGGCTCAGCCTGATCCGTATGGGAAAGGTGCCACTCTGGTTGTTTCAAATAATTAATTTCAGTTAACTTAGCTTTCATCTTCTTCCTCCTATTTCTTCTTTTCATAAGCTATTAATCTGTCAAGTAAATGTGCCAACAGTTAATTTCCTAATTGTCTGTTTGTTTTAATTTGAATTCTTGTCAACGTAGTTATTAAATCAGAGCTAATATCGATACAAATGTTTAATGTAATTCTTGTGATAGTTTCAATAAAAGGTCTATTTTTTTGGTAGACCAACATAAATTGAAGTCTAAGTGTGAAATTACATTTCTGGCTAATCACATCGTTAGATTTGTTGATTTATTCTGAAAAAGTTGAGACCCCGTGAACTTGGTGGCAAGTTTGTGCAGATAAAAGTCTGCTCATACCTGCACGTCTAAACTATAGGTAAGTCAGTAAACTGACTAATAACTCCTTGTTACATATCCTGAGGAAGCTGCCAATGCTGACACCTTTTAGTTCTTATGTATGTTGACTGCAGTCATGCTTTTGTGTGGTTAATTAGTCTGATTGTGATCAGGCTTGTGTGTGTTCAGCCAGGAACACCTGAGAGCCACGCCTATATATACTTCAAGTTGACTGTGCTTGAATGCGGAGTGTTGTGAGCTCAGAGTTTGGTTGCTTTATTGCTGAGCTGTTTGAGTACTGTTTGGGTACTGTTTGAGTACTGTTTGGGTACTGTGGGGTGTTCTCCGCCCGCCCCTGCCTGTCTTGAAGTCTGATCTTCTGTTTAGAAGGTTCTGGGTGAGTCATTACTAGCTCATGTTTGGTCTTGACTGCTAGATGCACTTAAAGAGTGGCTACTAGCTCATGTTTGGTCTTGACTGCTAGTTGCATTTGTGTCAGCTCATTTGCTTGTGGAGTTTGACTGTGCTTACTGCACTTAGGAATGTTTGCTCACCTTTTGACTTTTGTTGTGCTTAGTGCACTGGGTAGCTGAAGGCTGCATTTATGACATTAGGATCCTGCTAATGATAATTGATATCAGGGATGCTGACCTGTGTGGTTAGTTTAAGCTGGTTTAACCAGGAACATTATTGAGCTTGGAGCTGTTTGGAGCTTTTTGAGCTGTTTGGAGTTTGGAGCTGTTTGGAGCTTGGAGCTGTGGAGTTTTTGTTTGTTGGCCTAATGACAGAGTGAGATCAGTAGTCCAGTTATATCGTTTTTCTTTTACCCCTAGGGTCCCCTTTTGGTCAGGTAGTCCGTCTCCAGATAGGCTGCGACGGCCCTGTTTATGGGTTGGGCTGATGCTGGGGACGTTATATTCTTTTTGGCTGACTCACTCTCGTCCACCATTTTTTTGCACTTTGTCTAATCTTTGCTTTTCCTGACCCTGTGCCAGAAGACGGTGCACTCCGCACCTGGAGGGAGGAGTCGGGGAGTTTTCCAATAAAGCTTTTTAATTTATCTTCTGCCTCCTTGTGTCTTGTGTCCCGTTTATGTGTTCGGCCTGAGCCAGCCGTAACATATTTTGGGCGCTCGTCCGGGATCTTGAATCCTTTTTGCTCCTTGTCTGGATCTTGGATCCTTTTTCTCCTTTTGCTCCTTGTCTGGATGAGTCCTTGTCTGGATTTTGAGACATTGAGTTGTTTGTTCTGGTTTTGAGCAGACATTGAGTTTTTTGTGCTTAAAATATTGAGAGTGTGGTGAAGTCTTTTGAAGCCAAGTGTTTTTGGACCGCAGTTAATATAATTGCTCCTTTTTTACATTTGGTGTGTGACAGCTGTGTGCTGTAGTTTGCACTCTCTGGAGCTGACAGGACCAGCTCCTAGTTGCTGATTGAGCTGAAACACGCAGCTGTGTGTGTGTGTTTTTGGATTGTGCTGCGTTCAAATGCAGCTGTGATTTTGCTGTTGTTTACAGTGAAAGTCATTAGAAGAGGGGTACAGCTTAAAAGCTGTTTGTGTCCACATCATGGTGTTCAATTTAAAGAAATTTATTGAACAGCCCACGGTGCAGGTCTTTGCTGACTGCACTATAGAACAAATGTTGAGTGTGGCAGAACACTTCAACATTGATATAAGAAGCCGCATTCATGAAAAACATTTTAAAGGTGAACTGTTGACTAAATTATTTATGCTTGACATTTTTCCTGAGGTAAATGATACAGAGCGTCTAAAGGAAAAGGAAAATGAAGCTGCTTTAAAAAGAAAACATGATGAACAAATAAGGAAAGAAAAAGAGCTTATTTTAGAGCAGTTCGAAATTAAAAAAAGAAACTTAATGATTAAACACCAAGCTCTCTTGAAAGAACAAGAGCTTGAGCAACAGAGACTTCAAGCTGCTCTGGATGAAATTAAGCGTCTTCAGGAACAAGAGGATTTGGAACGGCTGAGAAGGCTGACAATTCAACATGCCTGTCATCCGGTGGTTACTGCACCAGTGCTTTGCACTCAAGCAGCCCTAGCATGTCCTGACTTTGATGCATCATCTGTGTCTATGCGGGTGCCTCTCACACCTCAACAGAAGGGGGCGCCTCTAGAACATCAACCGGAGGAAGAAGAGGATGAGTTTGTTTTGAGTAATAGCTTCCTGATGGACTGTGAAGAAAAACAGATTCCAGTGGAGGAAGTGAAACTCTTGCTTCATCTTCAGGAAGAAGATGACGTCGATCTCAGTGACTGTTTTTTACAGTTGTTTGACACTGAACTACTCCCAGTTCAGTCAAGTGAGGACCTGAAGATCTCAGAGGAGGTGAAGTCACACGCAACAAAACCTCCTGCTCTTTCTTTTCCCGTTCCAGCCACCGTGAAGAATGAGAGAGTATTGATGGACTATGTGAGACCATTGATTAGAACTGCAGCAGAACATGCTTTATTTTTGCTTGTGAGAGATGACAAACTAGAGCCTTGTATTGTGCATGATTCTGCATCTAACACACTTTTCTGTATTTACAGAGTAGCTGAAATCAAAGCTGCTAAAACTGACAAAAAGGTGTTGTTACAGCCGACCAGAGAGAGCTGTCCAGTACTGACCAGTACTGAAGTGGAGGAGAACAGCTGCCCTCTGTCTACAAATGAGAGACAACGCTCTCGTTTTCTGATTAACCTCATCAAACATGGTGTTGGTGTTTGGCGGGTTGATAAGCAAAAGCTTTTTAGGATACAACTAGACCCAAGACGTCGTTTTGGTTTTAGAACCTTTTGAGTATCCTGCCCCAACTTGCCTTTTTTGTATGGTGTTATGTAGCCGGTGTCATCACAAGACTACATTTTTCCCCCATACAAAACACTGGTGGTGGAGGTGTTACATATCCTGAGGAAGCTGCCAATGCTGACACCTTTTAGTTCTTATGTATGTTGACTGCAGTCATGCTTTTGTGTGGTTAATTAGTCTGATTGTGATCAGGCTTGTGTGTGTTCAGCCAGGAACACCTGAGAGCCACGCCTATATATACTTCAAGTTGACTGTGCTTGAATGCGGAGTGTTGTGAGCTCAGAGTTTGGTTGCTTTATTGCTGAGCTGTTTGAGTACTGTTTGGGTACTGTTTGAGTACTGTTTGGGTACTGTGGGGTGTTCTCCGCCCGCCCCTGCCTGTCTTGAAGTCTGATCTTCTGTTTAGAAGGTTCTGGGTGAGTCATTACTAGCTCATGTTTGGTCTTGACTGCTAGATGCACTTAAAGAGTGGCTACTAGCTCATGTTTGGTCTTGACTGCTAGTTGCATTTGTGTCAGCTCATTTGTTTGTGGAGTTTGACTGTGCTTGATGCACTTAGGAATGTTTGCTCATCTTTTGACTTTTGTTGTGCTTAGTGCACTGGGTAGCTGAAGGCTGCATTGATGACATTAGGATCCTGCTAATGATAATTGATATCAGGGATGCTGACCTGTGTGGTTAGTTTAAGCTGGTTTAACCAGGAACATTATTGAGCTTGGAGCTGTTTGGAGCTTTTTGAGCTGTTTGGAGCCTTTTGGAGCTTTTTGGAGCTGTTTGGAGTTTTTGTTGGTTTGCCTAATGACAGAGTGAGATCGGTAGTCCAGTTATATCGTTTTTCTTTTACCCCTAGGGTCCCCTTTTGGTCAGGTAGTCCGTCTCCAGATAGGCTGCGACGGCCCTGTTTTTATGGGTTGGGCCGACGCTGGGGACGTTATATTCTTTTTGGCTGACTCACTCTTGTCCACCAATTATTTGTACTTTTGTCTGTCTATTTTTGCTCCCTTTTTGTTGCCCTGTGCCAGAAGACGGTGCACTCCGCACCTGGAGGGAGGAGTCGGGCAGTTTTCAATAAAGCTTTTTATTTTTACATTCTGCCTTCTTGTGTCCTTTGTCCATTTAATGTGTTCGGCCTGAGCCAGCCGTAACAGACCCAACGGTTTTTTACTAAGGTTCCATAGAAAGCTTGGCTGATCGCTGATTTATCCGTCCAAGGGGACAGAACAGCATCATCAGTATGGGATCCTTGGATCTCAACACCTTTGACTATCTGTGGTAGGTAGTGTTCAATGCGTGCTGACTGTTTCAACTCGCAGAGGGGGCTCTCTTGTTGGACCTCTTCTGCCTCACCTGTTGCTGAAGTTTCACTTACTGGGATTGAGCTCTCGTTTGAGGATTCCCTTGTGCCTTCTGTGGTACCTGCTGTTAGACAGTCAATGTCACCTTGTGTAGGCATATCGATCGGCAGTGGTTGGCTCACTCTGGTCCACATTGTCTGATCGCTATAATCTATAATCGCGTCGAAGCGGTTTATAAAGTCTTGGCCGACCAAAAATGGGAATGAGTCAACGACGGACACGTGTACCGGATGGTATAGCGTCGTTTCACCAATCTGCATGTGAACCATGGCTATAGCTGTTAGGGTTGTTCTCGTCTCTGAGAGTCCCTGCAATACTACAGCACATTCTTTGAGGGGTATTTCCCTGTCAACACCGTTAGCGGCTATCCGTAGCTCCTCCAACAGTGTGGGTGACATAATGGTTATGTCGGCCCCACCGTCCAGGAGGGCCTCTTCTGTGAGGACCCCTTCTAATGTGATTGACAGGTAAGCTTTCTTAGCGGGCCCCTTCCTGATAATGTTACACAGGAACCTATCAGGTTTTTTTCGACATTTGTTACGTCTACCATTGTCTGTGTCATTTTCATTCATCTCTACTGGTAGTGCAGTCACACATGGGACTGAGTGTTTGGTTTGTGATGAGTCATTGTCCTTAGTAAGTGAGGTTTCCCCTCCCTCTTTCTGATGAGGGGCTCTCGGACTTTGTAACAATGATGTCATGGTTACAGTCAACGTCTTGTTGGCTGTCTGTACCCTGATTGTCAGCATCCTGACCATCAGTATCTTGGTGACTGTCAGCAATTGTGGCATTGTTATTATTTGTGTGCTCTGAAATACTATCAATGATAGTGCTACATATTACTCCAGGTTTGTTTTCCTTGTTTGTTTTTTTCAAACTTTCTAACAACCGACGTATGTTCTCCATCTCTTCTGAGGACAGAGGTTTAGGGCCTTTTTTCTGGAACTTCTGTGGGGTTTTCCTCGCCCCGGACTGTTCAATCTGAGGTGCAGGAGCTGGCACATTGCTCGGGGGTCCCCTCTTGGACCACCCTCTTTCATATGAGTCTCCTTGGGACCCATATTTTTTTTCTTTTGAAATGCCCCCCCTTTTTGATGATGGGGTTCATCCTCTTGATGCGGCCTGCACGACTTTGGGTCTCTGGACCCCTTGTGGTCTTTGTTCCAGCGGACACCTTCATCTTGCGGTTTGTTAGGTTGGAAATTTAGTTTTTTCTTGCCTTCCTTTAAAGAGTGAGCTGGCGCTCTTGCTCCTTCAAGTTCTAGCAGTTGGCATCTGACCTTTTCACCTGGATACACTTCTACGGGTTTCTTGTGTCGCTTGTATGTTTCAAAAACACGTATAGCACACTCCTTTAATTCACGCATGTTTTTTTCTTTGTAGTTGGCAATGAGGTTGGCCGTTGAACCAATCTCTGAATGTAGATTGTTCATAAAAAGAAACTTAAAATCACGCTCATCCTCCATCCCGGCTAATTTCTGTCACCAAAAAAGGCCTTGAAAAGTCTGTCATAATATGGAATCGGATGTTCATTCTGCCCCCAAGTGATTTTCAATGCGGCCTGGTAGCCAACGTCTCCAATGCGAGGAGCATATTCTTGCAGTAGAGTTTCGCAGAAAAGTTTGTAATCCTTCAAAATGGCGACTGGTTGACGCGCAATGAAGTGCTACACTTTTCTGCTTGAGGTGAGTTTGATTAAACCGACTCTATCGTCGACCGTAGCGTTCGGATAGCATGCCAGTTTAAACTCAATGTCTTTCAGATAGGTATTGGTTTCAATTGAACCATATTGCCCTGGCTCAAAATGTTGAACAAACTGGGAAATGTTATGGAGTCGTTCTATTGGGACAGCGAATTGAGAAACATTGATAGTGATATACCCACCCATCTGTGCACCAGGTACACCTTTTGACATGGGGTACGTAGGTACCTGCCATTGGGTTATCCCAGCAAATGTCTGTTGAGTTGGGGGTGGTAGCGGAGGGAGTAGGGCATCGGGCATGGGCGGGGGCGGTGGAGGAGGGAGTGGGTCATCAGGTATGGAAGGGGACGGTGGAGGGGGTGGATTTTCAAGGTGTTTACTCATGAGATCCAAATATTTTCTCTCCTCTTCAAAGAGTTTGTTCATTGCTGATGCACGTTGTATTCTACAACTGTTCAGTTGGACTCTTAACCCATCATTTTCACGTTGTAACATCATGTGCTGTTCTTGTGATTTTCTATAATCATCTTGCAGCCTTATGTACCGTAGTGACAATGATTCCAGGGTGTCCGTGCATTTGTCTAGCGTGTCTCGTGCTTCCCCACAATCCGCCTGAAGCAACTTGTACTGATGGTAATACTTATCCTTCTCCACCACACATTTTATCAAATCATCTTGGGCAACACGGTGGCACAACTGGTAGACCTGCTGCCTCTCAGCGAGAAGGTTGCCGGTTCAAATCCTGGTCCGGGGGCCTTTCTGGGTGGAGTTTGCATGTTCTCCCCGTGCATGCGTGGGTTTCCTCCTGGTACTCCGGTTTCCTCCCACAGACCAAAAAACATGCATGTTAGGCTGATTGGTGACTCTAAATTGACCCTAGGTGTGAGTGAGAGTGGATGGTTGTTTGGTGTGAGTGAGACAGGTCCCTCTTGTAAATGAGTCCCTGTGACTCAACGAGGCTAGCCTGTATAAATAAAGGTTGAATGAATGAATGAATGAATGAATCTTGTGATTGTTCAAAATCCCTTTTTAACACCGTGCATTCTTCGTAGAGACTACGCAATTGTTCAGCGCTGTCAATACTCGACTGTGTTAAACTCCTTACCTCCTGCTGTAAAGTGGCAATCTCCATTTGTGCTGTTAAACATGATTTAGAGACAGCCTGGCGTGCAGCAGTTTCAAAGTCTAGCTTGGCTTTTAACAGAAGGCTTAATTTAGCCAAACGTTTGTCTCTGTCTGCTTTCTTTTCACCCGTTGTGGTTCCAGCTGTTACAACTTTTAATGCTCTGTCTACATCTGTTTCCTCCATCAACTGTGTCTCTTGGTGGTAATTTGTGATGGACCCTGTGAGCGAATATAAGGCACGTTCGATCAATCTGCTTTGGTCGGGTCATAGCCTTCAGTTGGCAGAGATTGCCCTGTATCAGTGGTATCAGGGGTCTCACTCTCTGCTCCTGCCATCTTTTATCTGGATTTTCTGTGAAAATCAAAATAAAAGATGCTCTGTATTCGTTACTCTAAACTTTTCACTATTTGAAATAAACAGGAAAGTTTAAATGTGCACAGGATAACTGTGAAAGATGTTGTGTCATAAAGAAGGAAGAGAAAAAAAAAATGTTGCAGGTGTGAGCACTTACTGTGGAAGATGATTCCTGTTTTATTCTGCTCCAAGATAATGTATTTGAGTTTCAGTAAAACCATTTGAGTGTTGCTGCAGTTATCTGGAGTGAAAACTGTACTTTTGTTTTGTTATTTTAAACTATTTTGTATTTAAAATAAGCAAAAATGTTTGTCCGTACCTCTGTTATTCTAATTTTTTTATTTAAAATAAACAGGAGTCTTTTGTTTGTGTACAGAACAATTTTAAAGATGGCATTTCACCATAAAAATGCTGACTTTTATGATATTTTTTGAGAAAACTTTTAGTGAAAACTCCGTTCGTCTTGTGAGTGTGAGCTGTCACTCAAAGTGCAGCACCTGGAAATGACGACAAAAAATGGGCGGGCCAACGTAGCGTGCGTAGCGCGTCACTAGCTTCCATACTTGAGCGAAGCGGAGCTCGCTAAACAGATACGTGACGTCAACCAATCAATCACAGCACTTGCAGTTCTATTCCCAAGCATTCATGGTGAATGTAGTTTGATTACCCTCAACCAATACAGTGCCGGAAAAGACGACAAAATGTGCGGGCCGCACCGGCGTGTGTCCCCACTTCAGCGAAACAGCGCTCGCTACGAGAGTGATTGACAGCTCACAGCTCTCGTTTTATCCAATCACAGTGCATAAACAAACATGTAGGACACGTAGCTTTAACGTTACCTTAGCACAACAGAACGCAACTTTACAAACCCCTAAACAACTCAAACGCTTCAAATTAACTTTCCAAAATTCTGGAACGTGGCAATCACATTTAAAACAGGCACAACTTAGCTACGCTCAGTAACCAGTACTTCAACTGTAACACGACACGGACTCTCCTGGAGCCGCGTTCAAGGTTGGTTCCGTCCACTTTAAAGGAGCAGAACTCGGGTTTCACGAACCACTATCCGACACGTTTCAACAGTAATATGCTTCTTATGACCTGCTCTAACATGTAAAAATACCAGCACAACAATCTTTTAGATGTAAATAATAGCTTCTAAAAACGACTGGTCATTTTTTTAGATGAGATTGCCTCAGCTTGTGGACACGTACTCTGGACCGGGTCTTCTGAACCACCAAACACTTCCCACACAGCCTGACAACTCCCCACCCAACTACTTATAGCGTTTTAAAGAGTTGAACAATAATAATCTCTCAGCTTCAAATGATAAAAGCACGCAGAATCTGCCTGTCTTGAACACCTCAGCCAAAAATTATCACCTTCAGAGTCCAAAAATTGGATATTCATGCCAACATAACGTTTCAAGTTCATGATGGATCACAGATTTATGAATAAACGTTCAGAAAACTCGTACTGGCCACCAGATGTAAAGGATATATAGGAGGCCAATATTAATACTGACCTCTTTACCTTAATTGATTTACTTATTCAGATTGAATAGTAATTTCACGGATTCTTTTCTTTTTCGGTTTACCTAATATTTCTGTGATCTTTATGATGGATAAGTAAAACAGAAGCCATAGAGTGACAATGGAAACGTTGACTTTAGTTTGGTATGCCAGGAGACACTACCATTTATTTAAAATAAATCAACTAAAATTAACACCATTACACTTGATTGATAGATTTCACTTTCTTGCAATTTAATACGTCAGCACATTTAAATTGTAACAACAGACATAAATACAGGATGTCATTATACTTAGTCTGTGGCTCTTAACTTAATATAGTTACCAGCTTAGAAATGAAATAGGGAGAGATTTAAGAGGAATAGGGAGAGGTTAAGAGAGGAAGTTATTTATCTTGAGTTTAACCAGATGACACTTTCCATCCGACTTCTGCTAAATCCCAGGTACGTTTGTAAACAGCTCTTTACCTTTTGACGACAGCCCGGTAAGAGAAGACCTTGTAGCTTTTCAGATGCACGGGGTCCTTGCGGGGGCCAGTACATCTGAGCTGGTTATTTGTTTACTTTCCAACGTCTCCTGGTTTCGCGTTGGTCATCAGAAAATGCGTCAGCTCCTGGTTTCTGGCTCAAGATAACTTATTCCAGAAAGGAATAAACAAAGTTCTGAGCTTACGCTCGGTTCGAAGTGGACTCATAACAAACATGTTATTAGTCTTTAACTGAATGATGTGTCCTTAGCGTGTGACTGACGTTCATTCAGTTCTTTGGGGAGACCTCATGTCTGAGGCTTACTCCAGCAGACTGCTCCTTTCAGCAAAGCTTAGAACCTTAGTAGAAGATCTGAGAATGAGAGGACTTGTCCCTCCCCCCTTGGTCCAAAAGAACCAGTCGAGCAGTTCACTTGTTGTTATCAAGATTCAAGGTGAAATTCAGAGCAGAGAGAAATTGTTTAAGAAAAGTGTCTGAGTGAGGAGACTTTCAGACGCTACTGAGAGTTTTAGCTGAAACTCAACAAAAACAACTTCTGAGCAAGTCAGTTTGACATATTATCTGAACTTTGACACCATTTCATTTGATCAAGTAACACAGTCATGCTTCACATTTAAAGAATAACACAGCATATAACATATATCATGAAAATGACAAAAGGTTATTCTTTTGATTACATTAGAATAAAATCAAAGAAGCCAATAGTCTCTTTGTAAGTGACTATATATGTTCTCAGATTACAACTAATGGAATAAATTGTGTTAAACGTCTGATTACTGAAAGGTCAGTAAAGGTAATCTCTGGAACAGTTCAAAAATACACAGGTGTATCAGAGCGGACACGGTCATGCCCACTACAGTACAGTACTTGTTGGTCTCAATAAAAATAACCTCTGCAAAGCCACAAAGCATTTGCTTCTGCCTCCATTGCTGTCATTGTTCTCAGTTTAATAGAACATAATACCAGAGTGGAGCTCTCGTTGTCATTTACTTTCCATTTTAAAACCCTTCAGCCAATTTCCTTACAAAGATGGCACAGCAAATGCTATCAGAGATATCAGTGCAATACCTGTATCACTCTTCTGCCATTTGTAAACCCTATCAGCAATTTTCTCTGCAAAACAGAAAACACTCAACCAAGCCAGTGGAATTATGTAAACTCTTAAAATTCAGCAGCTGGTATGATATTGAATATTCTTGGGAGTCAGATGAGCACTCCAGTTTAGAGATGATGAGCACATTTACATCCTTTTGTGTTCAGTGACTCAAATTACCGCTTGTGGAGGGAGATAATCTGTCATTTGCGCATTAGTGAAAGTGAAAATCTCATATTGATGTTATTTGGAAAAAGCTGCATAGGTGAATATGGCAAACATTGAGATTATTGGAACAAGAATGGAGGGTAATTACTCTCTCTGTGCCTTTTGTTTTGTGCTTCCTGCATGCTCTCTGAGCGATTGTTAGCAAGCTGCCCAGAAACATTTTGAAGGGCTTTCACACTCCTTTATTCTTTCTCACAGACCACATTCAAGCTTTTCAAAAACAATCCATTAATCAAAAATGTGGAAGAGACTGTGACATACATCAGTAAGCTAATTTGAATATGAATGTCTGATCAATGACTGACTCTGCAGCATTCCATTTTATATGAAACAACAAAACAAATATTTTATCTAAAATGTGCACAAATGAATGATGGGGCAATGGTTCAAATGCCAAATAATAATTCGTCTGAAGTCAAGTTCCTTGAAATAATGCATATCGCCCATTCATGGCACAGTTTAAAACTAAGATCATTAGCAAAAAGATGTCAAAGACTGCCTAATACTGAAATACATATTATATGGAGATAAATTAGTCTCAAAAGTAATCACACACGGGTGCAACAAGATTTGTCTGTGTACAAAAAGATCCACAAGCGTACACACTCACAAATGCATGAACAGTTTTTCAAATGTACACGTTTCAAACTACATGAGTAGAAATAAATAAAAGGCATTTCAAGCTTCTTGTTCTCAGTAGGCAGGGCTAAGGAAATGGCCTAACACTGACATAAAGTAGTGTTTTGTACTGGACTTTGATTAAACGTGTTGCTTTAGGTGCAGATCAGATGTTGTATACATGAGGAACATCTTTTTTTTTCTTGGTGAACAACAATAAAGAATCTCTGACTGTGACTTGAAAAGTCAAAGTTTAAGATTAGCCACGCCCACATGCTATGATGAAATTTCAAGCTCTTCATAACATTAACTGGCCCAAATTTGACTAGTTTAGGTTTAAATATCTGATGGGAATTTGTTCAAGTTTATGGGATAGTAATGTTAAAAGTGGTCTCAGAATAATTTCAGACCAAAATAATCACTATTCTCATTGGAAATAACTTGACTAAAGGTGAACGCCTTTTTGATTTTTGACTAAATTTCATATTTGTACATGAAAGTATAACACTGACAAAGAGTAGATTGAAGTTATTCAGTGGGCACAGGCTTTCTAGTTTTTTATGTACATATAATTAATCTATGTTCAGTTCTGGACAAATGTGATTTGTCTGGGTTTTAGTGCAGATTGTTGGTGTAACGTCCACATATTTCAACCAGTCATTGACATAAATATATAAAACATAGAAGGTCCTGGGTTCAAGCCCTAATTTGGACCTGAGTTATTTCTGGGTGGAGTTTGAATGTTCTCCAAATGCTGGTTCCCTCCTTAACTTCAAAAGCATGCAAGTTAGGAGAGGCAACAGCTCTAACAAATGGCATCACTGGTTTATTAAAATCAAAGTTAACAAATAAAACATAAACATTCTCAATGGGCAAGACTTAAACAATGGTGTATTATTGACATTTATATGTGTTGAGTACGGTAGTCCTATTGTATATTTCCAAGATGCTTTTTTAGTCAGCAAACTTTAATAAGTAATAAATAGTTGAAGAAATTCAAATAATTTAATTTTCACAAAGACGTTACTTTCCTTGTAGCTCTTTGTTGACAATAATTATTATTACTAGTTTTAAAAAAGTTATTGGTATCCAATAAAATGAGTTTTGTTCTAAATTTATAAATGGCCACGATAAATGGGTGAAGCACAGGGAAGGATCTGTCATCATGTTCACTTTCTTCTGATCGCTCTCGGCACATTTTCCAAAAGTGTGATGCTGTCAAACCTTTTGCTGTTCAGCTGAATTCCTTCCTGTGAGCTGGTGTCCTGAAGCAGTTCATGTTTGATTTGGTGGAGACAGAGGTGTGGGTAGGTCACTGCAGGGCTGAGAGCCAGGTTAGGAAGGGTTTGTTCAGGCTGGACTGACTCACTGATATCTATGGACTCCAGTAAGGGGGATATGTAGCCCTGTGGACTCCCAGTGGGAAACAATCAGACCTCTGGCTGACGGTAGCTGTGGAAAAGTGGAGCTGGAGAACAGGAGGTTGTCTTGAGAGTGACAGGTGAGAGGAGATGGACAGAGAATGATGTTATCAGCTGTTAAAGACAATGACTGATGCAGTTCAGTTGAAAATACTCTACAAAGTCTTTTGAAATGCATAAACAAAATGTCTATGAACATTTTGTGTTGATGTGCTGCTCAATGTGAATTTGAAGTTGCTACTTTCAACTTTTATCTGAAAATTTAGACTTTAAAGTTGCCAGTAGAAATCTAGATTGTTTCCCATATAAACAAGCTGTACATCGATGTCCCCGGTTGCTGAGGGATTTGAATAGTGAATGTTTCTAGTTCTTTGAATGAGTGTTTCTCTGGACTGGAATTGAACAGAGAATGCAAATAAAGCTTAATGTTTTCAGTGCAAGATATTCACTTGGGTAGAAGTTACAGTGTGGAGAAGAACAGAGGGCCATTTTTTGTTTGTTTGTCTCAACGGCGCAGAATGACGGGTCCTGGTGAGCAAAGGCAAAAATTTTACCTCAGTTTTTAAATGTTTATTACAAACAGGTGGAGCCAGGGGGGGGAGGCCAAGAGTAATCTTGGCCCCATGGAATAATTGTCTGTCCCCCAAGGGCCACCTCAATCATTTGGCCCTCGATTGTTTGCACCAAAAAACATATCTTAAAATATATCATTCCTTTAAGTGTGCATATCTGCTGAGATGATGGTTTACTGAGAAAGGATAGAGTTGCAGCTGTTTGGGTCAAACCTTTAGAATAATGTTTTGCAAGATCTCATGCAACATAAGACATCTTGCTCAGACAATGTGTTGTGAAAGTTACTTTCACACTAAATTTTAGGCCAATTTGTGAAAAATTGACTGAGTTATGATCATTTGATCTGAACACTAATTTCTTGGTTTTACACCAGTTCTTTCAGGTCACCAGCTTTCTCCCCCAAACGCAGTGAGGATTTGAAGAGAGCAAACTCTCCTGTGGAGGATTGACTCCAAGTGATGAGAAACATCTGAATGGCCCTCAGAGATTAATATTCCTTTCAAAGTCAGCCCTCTGGCTATGAAAGATAAAAGTTGGATGTTGGCAGTCCAAAGTGTGTCTCTGACAGAAGCAGCCTCTCTTCTTCAGTAAAACATTTTAGTGTTCCTTCATGCTCTCTGCAGCTAAATGTTTTAAAATCTGTTGACTGTTTCTGTAAGTGTTATCTGCAGGAAACCCAGCATAAATTGGATCTCCCAGAGCTAATTCAGTGCTACATTAAACAGAAGGTTATGTGGGGTCTATAGATCAACAGCACAAAACAAACAAACGAATAAAAAAGATGTCTTCATAAAAAATGTATAAAATATGAGTTATCTTTTTTTGTTTTATTAGTGCATCTTATAAAATTGGGAAAAAGAATTGGGTGTACCTCAAATCAGAAAGGGTTAATGGTGTTCAGTCATAATACATGGTTAGACCTGATTTAGATGCTGAAATGCAGTGAGGAGGACATGAAACAAAATTGTTAAAAAGTATGTGTCTGTTTAGATAAGTGAGGATGCAAGCAGACCTAGATACTCAAAACTCCAAATTTGGACTCCTATTCCATTCACACTGATTGTAAGGTTGTGTCAGGGGAGAGTGTGGCCAGACAGCATCGGATGGTTGTGTGTAGAATGACTGTTGTTGTGAAGAAGAGAAAAAGAGTAAAATCAGGGAAGAAGACCAAATGGTGGAAGCTAAAGAAGGAAGAATGTTGTGAGAAATTCAGAGACGAGCTGTTAAAGGCTCTGGGTGGTAAGAAAGAGCTTCCAAGTGACTGGGCTACTACAGCAACAGTAATTAGAGAGACAGGTAGGAAGGTACTTGGTGTGTCATCTGGACAGAGAATGGATGATAAGGAAACCTGGTGGTGGAATAGTGAAGTGCAGGACGCCATTCAAAGAAAGAGATTAGCCAAGAAGAAATATGACAGTGAGAGGACTGAAGAGAGGAGACAGGAATATAAGGAGATGGGACATAGAGCAAAGAGGGAAGTAGCTAAGGCAAAGCAGAGGGCGCATGATGAGTTGTATGGGAGACTAGTGTTAATTCTACGTGAGTGAGGTTTAGCCGCAGGATCTTGCGACAAGTCCTCACTCCAGCCTCTCCAGTAACGGGTTCTTTAACTTTTATCCTTGCACACGAGTATTACCCGATATGTCTCAAGATTAGTTAGAATTAAGGCTGAGTCGAGGTAATTCAACCAGACTGTTACTGTCTTCAAATCTGCATGTCATACCCTGTCCCACTCCGATTTGATAGCCTGACTTAGCAGAATGGAGTCAGATCGTATCTCCCGGAGAAACACACATTAAACGACAGCTTACCTCTAGTAGATTGTTATTGTTATCCGTCTGGTAAGTTTTAGAACCTAGGAAAATAAGGTTCCAGGATATTGTTTATATTTTTTCTTTTTGGCTAACACAACCATTTAAAACCTCCAATAATCTTGTTGTTATCTTGAACCAAGTTTTCCATCATTTAATATCAAGGTGAGTCAAAGGAAAATCCAAATTTGTACGTTTTTATGTTTCTTTATTATTTAGTTGCAGGGGATTTAACAGCATAAGCACTACTTACTACAGAAAAGATTTAATCAGGTTACATGATTTGCATTTAAGAGATAAAATGATTCACAGCTCACCAAAGGTGTCTTCCACACGCTGGGCTTTAATGTGTTTTTAGCTTTAATTGAATTGAGTTGTACTTCAATGTATAATTTGTATAATCTTCTAAAATGTTGGTTTATTCTACAATAATCTGATTCCGATCAAATATGTTTAATCCATCCAGGTAATCTTGGTGTGTTCCAACTTGTGTTTTTATCTCCACCAGAAAACTTATTTTAATCCTATCAGGAAATCTTGTCACCTCCAGGTGATGCTGTTGCACTCCAGTCAGAAGTCTGCACTCCAGCAGACTGAACAAATCTTTGTTTAATCCCACATAGGAAAAGCTTGTGTTTTTAATCCTTCAGGAAAAACTTGTTTTGTAGTCATCCACTTTAGAAATCTTCATTTAATCCTGTTATAATCCAGTCAGGAAAGTCTGCACTTCCAGCAGACTGAATAAGTCTTCGTTGTAATTCCACAGAAAAACTCCAGGTAATTCTGTCGTGTTAAAAATCCCAGTTGTAATCCATCAAAACTGTTTAGGGTTAAAAATCTGGTAATCCTCCTAGGCAAATCAATTATTCCTCAAAAGTGTTATCCATTCAAAGATATTGTAATCCATTCAGTTGTTCTGCGATGCTGATGAGCAAGGCCTTCAGAGCAGGCCTGAGGTTAAAATTAGAACATCGTGTTCTCCTGGCTTTTCATCCAAGGTCAGTCAGCTTCTAGCTGGCAGGTCTCACTCCGTGGTCAGACCGAGTGACCCAAAACAATAACTGATTTTCCAATCTCCAGGATCCATTCGGCAAAATCAGCTTTAATCCATCAAAGATTGTTTTCGAAACATTCAGCTCGCTGCAGCCGCAACGAGCACTCCTTTTGTCCAGGAGAAAAACTCTTTTTGAATTAATCCAATTTTCCCAAAGTATCCAGCAAATTCAAAGAATCCTTCATGACTCAAGCAACTTCAAAAGATGTTGTTTTGTTCCACAAAAATATTTTTAGATCAGGAAAAATAGTCTTCCACAAAAAGGCAGCTTTTAATCCATTAGATAATGTGGTAATTCCTGGAAAAATTAGTTAAAAATCCATTACGAGAGGCCTTTAACAGCGGTTAGAAGATGAACAGGGACACTGCGTTCTCCTTATCTTCCAAACTTTTCCAAACATTCAGCTTGCTGCAGTCTGATCTCTCGACGCACAAAACTTCTCTTTAAACTCTTCCAGATTTAAAATCAATCAACTCTCTGAATCCATCAAGGTTTTCAGCAAAATAGTATATTCCTTTAAATGATGTTTTAATCCATCATTTGTTCTGCGGTACTGACAAACAAGGCTTCAGAGCAGGCCTAAGATAAGAAAGCACACCGTGTTCCTATCTAAGTAAACAGCCTGTCAGCGCTCGGAGCTTCTCCCAAAATTACTTTAATCTTTCATCAAACAAAGTTATCCTTGTAGCCGATTTTCCATCCTCAGGTAGTAGCAGTCTTGTTGCTGTTATACTAAATTTAATATAATTTTAGTTTGTGGATAGAACTGGGAAGTTTATCCTACCTTTTTCTTGTCAGAAAGTGCCACAAGGGATTTCCAAAAGAATAGGAAAATTATTCCATCTCTGAAGCCAGTCCAAATTGTGAAGAAATTGGAAATATCCGGGCTGAGAGACAAAAAAGCATTCCTTGTTGCGCAAAAAGAAAAACCCTTTTTCAGATAATCCAATCTTCTTTTCAGCTTTCAGAGAGTTCAGTTATAATCCACAAGAATTCTTCAGGGGTCAAAAAACTCAGCAATTTTTCTTCTCAGACAGCCTTTATTTATAGTCCAGAGAGGGGGCTTCAGTTCCCCTCCTCAGAAAGTTACATCATTTTATTATGTTCTGACTGGGCACTGGTGATGTGAAGTCCACACCTCCTGTCCAGCCCTCACCAAACAATGACATAATGTCTCAGCTCTCAGCCCTCCCTCAGCTCATGAACACTCTGGTCACCTTTCACCCAGTTTTACTCAAACTGTGGAAAAACACTCTTTTAACGTGCTATGTAATGTTCAAAAACTATTTTTCAACCATCAGCAGTGGAAAACTCTTTAAGTTTGCTGTGAACCATAAAAGGAAAACATAAAATAACATGGAACATACAATTTTCACAAGAGATTAATATATTTCTTCACTTTGTTTCATAAAGGCATTTTAAGACTTTCTCTGTTGCAAAACTCTCCTGCAGCTCTTCCTCTGAGTTGTAAAAGTGTGCACCTTTATCTCCTCTGACCAATTTCTGCTCAGAGAGACCTGCTTGAGTGCATGTTTATTATCATTATAACTCCCTGTGTGCCTTCTCTGTGTGCAAGCCCATATCCCGACAAGAAGCCTCAGCTGTCTGCAACAACGCCCTGCCTCCGAACGTTCCAGCATGGATTCTTTAACAATCCTTCAGCTTCTGCTGCTGTGTGAAACAGTATTCATTTCTTGTTCCGATTAAAGGCCTCTGCTCAGTCTGTAACAAGTGTTGTGCTCAGACCTTTGGAATATGTGTAGGTGTGTGTGGGAGCTGCACCTTCCTTATCTGGCGAAAGCCCTCTGAGGCCTTCGCATGTGCATGTGTGTGTGTGCGCTCGTCTGGCTGCTGCAGCATGGCCCAAAAATTGCCTATTCAAAGATTATATTCATGTGTTTGATCAGTTCTGTATGAGATTTAAATACTTTAAAATACTCCAAAACTCAGCTACAGCTTCACTCCTTTGCAGCTGTGAAAATAAGCAGACTTGTTCTGATAAGAACTTATTTTGCTCTGTCTGTGGAGTTTGTGTAGAGGTGCTGGCTTGTGCTTTAGTGGGTCACTGCTAACTAACAACCACAGAGCCGTCAGAAAATAACCACACAAAGATAAGTTACTATAAGATGCATGCAAGGCATAAAAAAAAGTCAGATACTACATGTTCAGCTAGCTCCTTATGAGGAAATAAGCCTGCTATTACCTGGTGTGTGAGTGAGTGAAACCTGCAGTTTCTTTTCATGAAAAACACTTTTTCCTCTCAATTCAATGAATCAACACTTTCTCACAACCCAGAAACTTTCTAATTTGTTTGAAACAGGTATGCATGTTCCTTTCTTTACCAACAAGGAGTTTAAACACTTTTTCTTCAGCAACTCACAGCAATCAGCACAAAAAGACCACCAAAAAGCTTGAATCATTTTTGCATAAGAACCCACAATAATCAAAGAGATAACATTTTTCTACTTAAAAAGAGCTTAAATCATTTCTTCCCTAGGAAACCACTGCTTAGCACATTCTGATTTATATAGAAATTACTATAAAAGCAATTTAACTATTCTCCATAACAAATTACAGAAATTATAACTTTTGCTTAAAGAAAAATTAAACTTCTTACCATGATTGGTTGAATCAATTGAATTTCTCTTCAATTCACCTCTGTCTAGCAGACTGGTCGTCTGAGTATGAGACCGTAAGACTGTGCCTGGGAAGCAAGTGTAAGCGTGATTTTGGGGGCCTTATACATGTGTATTTGCGTGCGTTTATCCACTTTATTTAGACTACGGTGTCTTCTCACAGGTGCTGTGCACGCGCAGGCCTGAGTGAGAGACTCTGTGTTGATCTGTCTAGTGCTCTGCATCTATTAATTTAATCAAAGCCTAAAAATAAAAACATATGAGTTTAAAATGCCATATAAATTAAACTAATCTAGGGTTACTGACGGTGTGTTATTACACCCTGCTCTCAGCCCTGTGCCAAAGGCAACTTACCATGTGTGTGTATATGTGTTGTAAAGATCTTTGCAGCAGTATAAGTCTGTTTTCAACCCAAAAGTCCTGCATATTTTGACATCCCCTGCTTGAAAACAGGCGGTACTGCTCAAACAAGTCCTCTAACACTCATCGTGTCATCTGTGTCCCCGCCTGGGACCCCGAGATGTCGTCGAATTGTCGCGCAGGATCCTTGGTGCCTCTGGACCCTGGACTGCTGTTCGCTTTCTCTCAACATCCATCATGGTGTAGTCATCCTGGTCAGTTCCACGTGTGCCGCCCGGCTGAGGTGAGGTCGTCCTCCTCAGGTCATCTCCTCAGGTCATCTCCGGAGATCCTGTAGTGGTCAATGATTCTTCGTTCTCCCTTGTTGATCGAGCATCAGGATCAGCATTCTCCCTGGCCTCAGGCATCAGTGTTTCAGCATTCTCCCTGGCTTCAGATATCCTTCAGGCGAGTAGGCAGCATTGCCATCCACACCTACTGAAGCGGTGGTGTTACAGTAGGTCTTCAAGAATCAGGTCAGACTCTGAGTCAATGGGATCAGCTACTGCTGGTCTGACTGGGATAGCGTCGTCAGGTTCTTCCGGCTTAGCTGGGCCGGTTGTATCAGAACATTGTAAATAAGTAAATAAGTGAAATAAGTAAAGAAGTAAATAAGTAAACTACTAGCAAGAGCCGGGGAGGGTTTTTAAGCGGTGTTGGCTAAAATTATCAATTTCTTTCTGCTTTCGGAATCAAACCTCCTGGGTCGTACTTTGGGACTTTGCTCAGTAGCGTTGATTCTGGCACCGTCTTGTGTTTTACGGTGTGGACAGTCTTGACTTTTGGTTAGGTTTTGATGTTCTCCAGTTCGGTTTCTTCTGATGAAAGGAGGGACTTTGTCACAGTCCAGATGAATATTGCCCCAAAATTCCCAACGAGGGAGTATGGCTTGGCAGCTGTCGTCCTTCGGAGGGGCAGGATAAACCACTTCAGCCTCCCAATATCCTTGGTGGCATAATCCCATTAGTGGTCTACAGCCCCAATCACAGTGCCATTCAGGGGTTTCATCGTCCAGATGAATCCAGTTACATCTCGTTGTCCTTTTTATGTTGTGATTCAGGAGCATTATCCAGGTCACAATTCCTTCAGGCAAAATCAGTAGATTGATTACCTTGAAGTGGGGTTTGTCTGGCCCCGTTAAGTTCTCAGCTTCTACTGCAGACACCCATTCAGGGGTGTTTCTCAACTGGTACATCCAAGCTGGATAGCCTGCTAGTCTTACTCTTTCCCAGGTCTTGGTAAGATTTTCAACAGTCTCATTTCTGTCCCATGGTACGAAGATGTCTCTTTGCGTGGTGTCCCAGCAGGTCATGTTTGCATATTTGGATCTCCCATGGGAGACTTTTACATGCGTTAGGCTCCATGGTCTGATTCCGGCTTGATACAAAATAACCAACAACATAACTAAGCCTATTAACACTACGAATCCCCGCAGCAGGGTTCGTAGACAAGTTGCTTTATCCATTCTCATAATCCTTAAACAGTCCTTAGGTCGGTTAGGGGTCGCCATATCTTCATAGATTTGTGGTACATCTTCATAGATGTGTGGATCTTCTTCATTGATGTGTGGATCTGCATCGCTGTTTGAATCATCTCGACTTAGTCTACTTTCCAGACTTGTCATGTTGAGAGAGTTTCTTTTCAAAGACTTTGCTTCTTTTAGCTCTGGGCTTCCTCCTCGAGCGCCTGTGAGTTGTGGTCACTCGATCTTTGAGGAGCTCCAGATATAGTGGAGAGGGGTGTGGCCATCCAGGTTGCAATCTTTACCATACCCACTTCCACCGAATCACCAGCCATTCGGTAGGTTCAGGCTGGGGTCCTTCCAGGTGCCATTTCTGTTGGGGTTTGGGTCCCCATTTCAATCTGATACTTATTCCTTTTATCGTCATGTAGACCACATTAAATATCCATGGTGAGGTTGGAGGACAAAGCTTAGGGTGATATTCTTCTTGAGGTTCATCCAAATGAGACTTTCTGGTATTTTTGGCGATCGGTCTTGAGTCTATTATGTCTTTCTCTGTCACTGCTCTTCTATGGGGTTCTGCATGCTACATGGTGTGAGGTGGTCAACCATCTGTGGGCGTTCCAGTTTGCCAATGTGGTCGCATTTGACTCTCACTGGGACCTGGCCCTCTTTTCCTTTCACACGTCCTTTGTACAGTTCCACGCAGAGAGGCGATGGGTGTGGCAATTCTGGTCTCAACCCTCTCCACACCCACTTCCATTGGTAGACCCCCCAACATGTAGGTTCAAGCTGGGGGCCTTGCAGCCCACAAAAAGGTTCGTCAGATGGGTCCTCACCTCTTCGACGCTGTTCCTCCGCCTCCCACAGTCTCTGTCTGAACATTTCCCTGGATTTTCTTCCATATTGCACATAGTGTTCACCCCATTCTTCCAACGCTGTTACCGTACTGACAAGAGGGTGTCCTCTGTACGATACAGTCGTCCTGTAAGCCATCCGTACTGGGTATTCTTCCCAATCGTTGATGGATGTGCAGACTCGATCACACAGCATTCTTAGGGGCAGCTCAGTGTTTTCAACCACTATTTTGTTTGGGTTAGTTTCTCGGTTGTAGATGCTTATTTTCATGGCTCGGCTTGTTGTCCAAACCTCCAACTCCCCTATGGAGATCTCGCAGAAATGTGTTTGATGTGGCTCTCTGTAATTATGGCCCCATCTGATTTTGAATTGCATTCCGAGTACTATTAAATAGACAACATTGAAGATCCATGGTGTCCCCATTGGGCTGGGGTTGTATGGCCTTCTCCATGAGTCTTTTGTTACTGCGTAGTCAGTGACACCTCTAACAGACCCTTTAGTTAGGTCTTTGTTCCTGTAGAACATTATACATGAGCAGTAGTAATTTTTGGTTCTGTTAAACTTTAGGGTGTAATCTTTTCTGGGACGGTCTAACTTTACTAGTTCTTTCCGTACAATTAGAGCTGGTTGATACGGTCCTGTCCTGGATCGTTGAATCAGCAAATTCCACACATAAGTGGGTGCCTCGTCCTCTGAGTCTGAGTCATTGTAAAGCGGGTCTCTGTCCCAGGACCAGCATGTTTCGATGATTTTTGCAGATTTTATATTATCTCTCCCTTTCCAGATATAATTTGGACACCTTATGACTTGATTTAATGATTCTCTACCTTTCTTTCTGCGATGATGAGATCCTTTGATGATTCTAGCGCCCCGTCGTTCAGTTTTTAGTTGTTCATTTCCTTGTTCATGTGCTTCCATTCCCTCAGAAATGTCTTGCTGGCCCAAGCGTTCAGCACACTTAGCTTTTTCTCTGTTTAACTGGGTTGGGACTTTTCTGTGTCTTCTTTATTGTCTTTGATCAGCTGTATCGTAGCTCCCACTGAATACACTCCTTTGTATGGTGCCACGACCATCCTTACCGAGACTTTAATCCACTGGGTGGAGTCAGGTCTTATGGGCGTGTCTACACTTTGTGCAGCTGTTCTGGGAATCTACAGCATCCTCGTTTGACAATTTACATAGTACTTCACCATAGTCCCCTCCCATTCACAGGTACAATCTGTTGGGCCTCTTTCACTCAATTCCCATTGTGTGAAGATCATTACTCTTGGCAAAACTGTGGTCCTAGTTTCCCCACAAAAAAAGGTATCCACCTTTACTGGCTTCAGTTGTACTCCCGTACATCTTTTCTTTACACCTCAGTTCTGAGGGGTTTAATTTTTAATCTTTATATTTTCCCTTCGCCTCAGGTTCTTCGCCTCAGAGGGGATAATTTCTTCATCGTTGTTCTTCACCTCAGATTTGAGGGGCTAATTCTTTCGTCTTTTATCTTCACCTCAAGTTTTGAGGGGCCTAACTTCTCCTGGTCCTTCCCACCAAATGGGTAGGCCAGTAGGTTCCATGTTGACTTCACAGCTGTTTTACAGCTTGTTCCACTTCATCATTTCGCATTCTGCTGACAGGTATCCTTTCTTGGCGTACTCCAAGATCTTCAGAGCCCTACCTGCCCAAAGCTCTGAGGTTGTTCTTCTTAAGATAACTCCCCCGCATATAGTGGCCAGTCTAATATAGGGGAGCATGGTGCTTGGTTCATTGGCCATAATCCGGTTTCTGGTTTGAATTAGCTAGGAATTGGCTTCAGTTGCTCTATTTCCAGGATTCCCTAACTTTGTTAACACAACCGTGTTATTGTCTAATATTCTCATCACTTTGTCTGTGGCGTTCCATTTGTGCTCCACTGCAACTGCTGATGGGTGATCCTGTGCTCTGACCCACCCTTTTGTCCAACCTCAAATGAAGTGTTGGAGGCTGGTTGTTCCTCTTTAACCTTGAGGCCCCGCTACTGTCCAGCGTGTTAAATTGACGTTGGTTAAGCTCCTCACCGGGGGAGGGTCTTCCAGCTCAACGCCTGTCATTCAAGGCTTGTCCTACTTCCACAGTTATAGTGCATTCCTTGGTATTAGCATGTTTAGCTAATCCAATGTGTTGGCTAAACCTATGGCTCTTTCTTTCTTTCTTTCTTTCAACTTTGCTGGCTTGAGTTGTGGGGGGCAGTGAGAAAACGCATCACCCCAAAAGTCTGACACTAGTGATCCACTTGTACGTTGTGACAGTGTGTCCCATCATCAGCTCTCAGTTCCTTTGGAAAGCCCAACGACCCACAGAATCGTTTCAGCATGATAGCAACACCGTTGCCTTCTTGTTTTTCTTACTGTTAACAAGTGCCACCCGTGACACCTGCCAGTTTGTTCATCCACTAGGTGCCTGCATCGTCCTGAGTTTGTATTGACCAAATACCACACAGTCATGCAGCACCTTGTGAATTTGCTTCATGGGAATCCAGAGCTCCTGACTCTCCAACTCCTTACGTGTAGGTTGTACGCCCGTATGACCTAGCCCTTCATGCACGCCACGCACAACCTCTAACACGTACTCCTGTGGGACCCTCGGCCCGCCGGGGTTTGTTCCCACTCTCGATCCCGACAAAAACGATCTTTCTCTGTTGCACATAAGATCCACTTCTTCATTCCTCTGCTAATAGTCTCCTTCTTTAGCATGGAATCTTCGAATCTAGCCACAGAGTCCAACTTAATAATCTGCTTCAACTTCTCTTTCCCAGCCTGGGAGAAGTCGCTCTCATTCATTCTTTGTTCTGTTACATTGGGGATATTTTCACAGGTTTTTGTACGGTCCTGTTTGCCAATTGAACTATAAGATGTCTTACTGCTTTCAGGTTTATGCGGGTCTTAGACACCTCTGCCCCAGAGACTATTAGGTAAGGTTTTCCATCCACTTTGGCATAGATTTCGACACGTCCTAATAATGTTTATCAAGGGTGACCCGCAACCTGTCGACCATTATTCAGCTGGTCCCCTATCCCTTCTCAGTCGGAATTCACGAAGGGCCTTTCTTTCATCAGGGGTCATTTTAGCATAGTCTTTTGAGGGCACATAGTCGCCCCATCTTCGAGGTGTTGTGTTAGCTGCCTCGGCTTGAAATCTCCTTTGTTGTTGGGGAGCCCTAGGGGCTGCTTTTTTCTTTCTTGGGGTTTGTTTCATCCCGTTTTTTCTCTTTTCATCCCAACACTGTTGGTCGAGGTCACAAGACTTTACTGCTTGATCGATCTTGAGGACCAAGGTCTCACCAGGCATCCCAATGAAGGTCACTTCTCTCTTACTTCCCCTTACTACCACTCTCAGAGCCCCAACATCTCCTTCTCGAGGAACTATTTGTCCGAGTCGATTCCAGACTGATGTGGGGTGTTGTCCTTGATCCACACCTTTTCTTGCCTGTTGGATTTGAGAATCCTCCGTCGTGGTAGTAGATACCAGCTCAGGTTTTGGTTCAGTTGGATCGTTCATGTTGGACTGGTCCACCAGTCCTATTGGTGCCACTCCCGTGGCCATTCTTCGTTTTTGCCGTCTCGAGTTGTCTGTTCCTCAGAGCCTCCCGGACTCTATACCTTGCGCTTCGGATGGGAACAGACTGTCTGCTTAACTTACCGTTTGAACCATGGTCAGTAGTCCTTAGTAAGCCCCACTTACCCCACCACTGCCTAGTAGTATAAGGGGTACTTAGCTGGTAGCTAGTCCTGCCGTGCTACAACTCCTCTACCCTAGGAGAGTTGTGGTCTGGCGCTCGGTCAGTCCACTGACGCACGCCTTGGTATCTTGAGTTCTTTATGCTTTAAGCACGTTGGGCGCCATGTTAATTCTACGTGAGTGAGGTTAGCCGCAGGATCTTGCGACAAGTCCTCACTCCAGCCTCTCCAGTAACGGGTTTTTTAACTTTTATCCTTGCACACGAGTATTACCCGATATGTCTCAAGATTAGTTAGGATTAAGGCTGAGACGAGGTAATTCAACCAGACTGTTACTGTCTTCAAATCTGCATGTCACACCCTGTTTCACTCCGCCGATAGTCCGACTTAGCAGAATGGAGTCAGATCGTATCCCACGGAGAAACACACATTAACGACAGATTACCTCTAGTAGATTGTTATTGTTATCCGTCTGGTTAGTTTTAGAACCTAGGAAAATAAGGTTCCAGGATATTGTTTATATCTTTTTGGCTAACACAACCATTTAAAACCTCCAATAATCTTGTTGTTATCTTTGAACCAAGTTTCCCATCATTTAATATCAAGGTGAGTCGAATGAAAAATCCAAATTTGTACGTTTTATATTCTTTAATATTTAATTGCAGGGGATTTAACAGCATAAGCACTACTTACTACAGAAAAGATTTAATCAGGTTACATGATTTGCATTTAAGAGAGTTAAGTGATTCACAGCTCACCAAAGATGTCCTCCACACGCTGGGCTTTAATGTGTTTTTAGCTTTAATTGAATTGAGTTCTACTCCAATGTATAATTTGTATAATCTTCTAAAATGTTGGTTTATTCTACAATAATCTGATTCCGATCAAATATGTTTAATCCATCCAGGTAATCTTGGTGTGTTCCAACTTATGTTTTTATCTCCACCAGAAAACTTTGTTCCAATCCTATCAGGAAATCTTGTTGTTGTTCCACAGAAAAAACCTCCAGGTGATGCTGTTGCACTCCAGTCAGAAGTCTGCACTCCAGCAGACTGGACAAATCTTTGTTTAATCCCACATAGGAAAAGCTTGTGTTTTCAACTCTTCAGGAAAAACTTGCTTTGTAATCCCACTTCCAGCAGACTGAATAAGTCTTCGTTGTAATTCCACAGAAAAACTCCAGGTAATTCTGTCGTGTTAAAAATCCCAGTTGTAATCCATCAAAACTGTTTAGGGCTAAAAAATCTGGTAATCCTCCCAGACAAAATCAATTATTCCTCAAAAGTGTTATCCATTCAAAGATATTGTAATCCATTCAGTTGTTCTGCGATGCTGATGAGCAAGGCCTTCAAAGCAGGCCTGAGGCTAAAATTAGAACATCGTGTTCTCCTGGCTTTTCATCCAAGGTCAGTCAGCTTCTAGCTGGCAGGACTCCGCTCTGGGGTCGGTCTCGGATGACCCAAAACAGTAACTTAATTAATAGTTGGATTAAATCAAAGAGAATTTGTTTGTTCCACAAATTTGTTAAATCCATCCAGAAAAATGGTAATCCAGAAATAGACAATTTTAATCCATTAGATATTGTGGTAATTCCTGGAAAAATTAGTTAAAAATCCATTACGAGAGGCCTTTAACAGCGGTTAGAAGACGAACAGGGACACTGTGTTCTTCTTATCTTCCCAATTTTCCCAAACATTCAGCTTGCTGCAGTCTGATCTCTCGACGCACAAAACTTCTCTTTAAACTCCTTTTAATCTGTTATGAACAGAAAGGAAAATATCCCTAATTCATTCAGAAGGGAAAAAAAATTGGTTTAATCCATTAATTGAGGTTTATTCCACAGAATTGTTATAAAACAAAAAAATCTTGTAGAAACAAAAATAATTATATCCAGGAAAAATCAGTTACTCCGATAAAAATGTAAAAACATCCATTCACAGCTCCGTTGAGCTTTCAAAGGCCCATTTTGCAGCAGCAGGGAGGACAAAAAAGAACTCCGTGTTCTTTTTAGCTCAAACAAGCTGATAAACCCGTCCGCTTTCAGCGAGAAGATCTCCGCTTTGTTGGTTTCAACCGATTATTTAATCTTCTTGTATAAAAGGAGGCTTTTTTACTGTTATTAATAATTTACTCTTAATATAAATTTAGTTGTGGATTAAACTGGGAATATAACCTACCTTTTTTTGTCAGAAAGTGCCACAAGGGATTTCCAAAAGAATAGGAAATTATTCCATCTCTGAAGCCAGTCCAAATTGTGAAGAAATAAAAAATATTCCAGGCTGAGGGAAAAGGGTCTCTTTGTCCAAAAAGAATCCCTTTTTAGAAAATCCTTATTTCTTCTGTTCGGCTTCCAGAGAGCATCAGTCCATAATCCACAAGAGTTCTTCAAAAGTCCAAAACTCAGCAAAATTTCTTCTCTCAGACAGCCTTATTTATAGTCAAGAAAAGGGTTTGACCCCCACTATTCTAGACAACCATGTCATTTTCCTGTTTTTTCATTGGTCAGTAATGAGGTAACTTTCTCAGCCTTCACCGGACTGGTGACATAATGTCTCCTTCAGCTGTCACCCTCCCTCAGCAGAGAATGACCTAATGCCATCTGTAATCTGGCAAAGTTCCAATTTTTTCAGTCAGAACAAGTTTTCAACTTTCACCCAGATCCTCAACTTTTACCTAAATTTACTCAAACTGTGGAAAAAACACTCTTTCAACGTGCTATGTAATATTTAAAACTATTTTTCAACCCTCAGCAGTGGAGCATCCTTTAGTTTGCTGTGAATCATAAAAGAAAACATAAAATAACATACATTTTACTTCTCAATACATAATTCTGCATATTCAGTCAATCACTTAACATCCAGAAAACATTTTGCTTCAATAGAATTCTGTTTCACAAAAGCTCACATTCCCATCTGAAGCTTTTCACTTTTCTTTTGAACCAAGGCCTGACTTTCTCCTGTGTCTCAGCTGTGTTTAAGATAAGAGACCGTGCTCCTCACACTAAAATGTATGTGTGTGGGAGTGGGTGCGTGTGCTCGTGTACGCGTGGGTGTGTGTGTGTGCGTTAGAGCCTCTGTGTCTGGCTGCTGTAGCATGAAAAGTGCTCATTCAAAGATTACATTTTATTTTAATTATCTTTGCTTCAAATGCTTTAAAAACTCTTCATTTTTAACAGGCCTTAAATCACAGAGCTCTGTTTTAAGAGGCCTTCAGCTCATTTGACAACACAGCAAAACACAGCAAAACTAACAGCAGAAAGGTTTGCCTTATCTACTGGACCTAATTCTGTTCAGGCCTCCTGGGCCTGAGTGAGCATGCATATATGACCTTTGCTGTGCGTGTGTTAATGTGAGGCCTGACTCAATCTTATATTTCTTATAGCACAGGGTTAACTGAACACACAACAACTCAAAGACCGTTTACTAAAATACAACCAAAGCCTAAAAATAAAAACATATGAGTTTAAAATGCCATATAAATTAAACTAATCTAGGGTTACTGACGGTGTGTTATTACACCCTGCTCTCAGCCCTGTGCCAAAGGCAACTTACCATGTGTGTGTATATGTGTTGTAAAGATCTTTGCAGCAGTATAAGTCTGTTTTCAACCCAAAAGTCCTGCATATTTTGACATCCCCTGCTTGAAAACAGGCGGTACTGCTCAAACAAGTCCTCCAACACTCATCGTCATCTGTGTCCCCGCCTGGGACCCCGAGATGTCGTCGACTTGTCGCGCAGGATCCTTGGTGCCTCTGGACCCTGGATTGCTGTTCGCTTCTTCGCAACATCCATCATGGTGTAGTCATCCTGGTCGGTTCCACGTGTGCCGCCCGGCTGAGGTGAGGTCGTCCTCCTCAGGTCATCTCCTCAGGTCATCTCCGGAGATCCTGTAGTGGTCAATGATTCTTCGTTCTCCCTTGTTGATCGAGCATCAGGATCAGCATTCTCCCTGGCCTCAGGCATCAGTGTTTCAGCATTCTCCCTGGCTTCAGATATCCTTCAGGCAAGTAGGCAGCATTGCCATCCACACCTACTGAAGCGGTGGTGTTACAGTAGGTCTTCAA
>JBBPBX010021635.1:0-28043 GCA_038048925.1 Garcialebias charrua | reverse complement strand
TATATATATATATATATATATATATATATATAGATAGATATAGATAGATAGATAGATAGATAGATAGATAGATAGATAGATAGATAGATAGATAGATAGATAGATAGATAGATAGATAGATAGATAGATAGATAGATAGATAGATAGATAGATAGATAGATAGATAGATAGATAGATAGATAGATAGATAGATAGATAGATAGATAGATAGATAGATAGATAGATAGATAGATAGATAGATAGATAGATAGATAGATAGATAGATAGATAGATAGATAGATAGATAGATAGATAGATAGATAGATAGATAGATAGATAGATAGATAGATAGATAGATAGATAGATAGATAGATAGATAGATAGATAGATAGATAGATAGATAGATAGATAGATAGATAGATAGATAGATAGATAGATAGATAGATAGATAGATAGATAGATAGATAGATAGATAGATAGATAGATAGATAGATAGATAGATAGATAGATAGATAGATAGAGTAGCCGCCAGATAGAATCCACTTAGAAGAAGAAGAAGCTTATTATGCCCGTGGATGGTCATAAGGTTTTTTTTACCAGTCACAGTCACTTCAGGCAATCAGTCTATCAGCCAGATAACAGGTGCAGGAATCAGAACAGGAGAATTAGAATCCAGTAGAGCCTGTAACCTTTTGCCTTAACGATGGAATAAAACAACAAAAATCAACATTCCTCTTTCCTTTTTTGAATTTTGATTCCTTTTTTGGGCTGCATAATCCACGGTGTACCAAGCCAGAAGCCAAATGGTCACTACAGTAAAAAACATCTTACAAGGCGTTTCCTAGCATTCAGTGTTAAACAGGATCTGTTTCTGGAAAAAAAGTTTAACTTTTAGTTTCCTTACAAGGTTTTCCACGTGAAGCTTCAAAGAGAGATGCGAGTCAACCAAGATACCCAAATATTTATAAAAATCAACAAACTCAATAGGGACACCATTTGAGGATAAAATCAGAAGAAGAACTGACGGGACTGACTTCCTATTTGAAAAAAGCATCCCTTTGGTCTTATCAGCATTTACGACAAGTTTGAGACGGAACAAATCTGACTGGATGATGTCAAAGACAGATTGCAAACACTGGATAGCCTTAGCAACAGACAGTAAATGCTCGACAATAAACATCAGCAAAGAAATGTAAGGATGCATCCGGGATGCTCTGACTTACATTACCTACTATGTAGATTGTAAAGAGGGTTGGTCCTAAGACATGAGCCTTGTGGTACACCATTACTGACTGTTAGATAACTGGAGGAAGTACTTTGTACCTTTATGTTGAACACATTGCCTGAGATCTGAAAGATAATTAGAGAACCAACTAATGGTATGATCTGAGAAACCGATTTCTGATAGCTAATGACATAAGATGTCATGATCCACAGTGTCAAAAGCTTTAGACAGGTCTAAGAAAAGTGCAGCACAATAATCCTTAGCATCCAATGCTTCAACAACGTCATTAAGAAACCTTCAGTGAAGCAGTCGTTGTGCTGTGTTGTTTCCTGAAACCAGATTGATGGAGAGGTAAGATGTTAAATGAGTCCAGATAATTTTTGATTTGAGAGTTTATCAGTTTTTCTAGAACCTTGGCTAAAATGCAGAGTTTAGAGATTGGTCAATGAGTTGTTCAGTGAGGTGGGGTCACCTCCCTTCAGCAAAGCAAAAACAAAGGCTGTTTTCTAAGCATCTGGAATGGAGTTTTGGCTTATGGAAAGGAAAAAGATGTGGGACGCTGGCACTGTGATGATATGAGCAGCCAGCCTTAAGAAATAAGGTGGAAGTTCATCTGGACCTGCAGATTGTTTAGAGGCTAGACCTTTTAATAGGTTATTAACCTCACTGACTGAAAACGGGGAAAGAGAAAAAGTGTGATTTACTGAAGATTGACTTGTAAGAGAGATATGGTTTGTAAAAGTTTGACTTGTAGGGAAAGTGGCTGATTTTCCATTAGTAACTGTGTCAAATAAAGAACTAGAAGCAGCGAAATCTTTGTTAAAACAGTTCATGGGCTCTTGCTCATTTGACACGGGAACAGAGTTATCGAGAAGTTGTGATGGGAGGTCAGATGATTGGGAGCTGCCAGAGAGAGATTTGATGGTTTTCCAGAATCTTTTAGGATAATTTAGATTTTTGGAGGTCTGAGATAAGAAATAGTTATGTTTTGCAGCTTTGATGGACGTTGTGCATTTATTCCTCGTCTGCCTAAAACTCAACCAATCAGTGTCTGAGCCAGATTTTCTCGCTGCTGCCCAAAGATGATCTCTCCTGTGCAGAAGGTCAGCTAGCTCATGAGTAAACCAGGGGATGTCTCATCCTTTTATTCTGAACTTGCGGAAAGGAGCATTTTTGTTTACAAAATAAATGAAACTATTAGGGAAATAGTTCCTAATGGTATTCACATCGTTAGTTCATAGAATATGATGCCAGTCAAAGTGAGATAAATCCCAGAGGAATGACTGTTCACAAAAACATTTCAAATCCCTTTATTGAATTGATCTAGGCTTAGGGCACACGCGTAGCGAGGGGGGGTTCGGGGGGTTCAAACGAACTGCTCACTTTGCCTATGAAGTCCCATATAGGGATTTTATGAGGGGAGGTTCGTTTAAAGGAAAAGTTAACCAGGATAAAGCAACACGCCTCGGTGGTTCACTGGAAACGCGTTGGGTTGCCGCTCCAAACATTATCTAGACTTGGGTTCGATTCCCACTTGGTTGAACTTATTTATTTATTTATTATTATTTATTCATTCCAGATTAAAAAAAGACAAGAAAACTATTTACAAAACAACAAGAAATAAAACAATACATGAAATGAAAGGAAGCAGAAGAAGAAAATAATCTTATTATATCTGCCCCTTCTCAAACAAATTTTTTTCAAACACTCGATTTAAACAACTTATTTTACGTTTGTCTTTTATTGGATTTTAAAAAAAGGAGTTAATATGCCTGTGGTTAAAACAAACTCCTTTTTTTAATCCAATAAAAGACAAACGTAAAATAAGTTCAACCAAGTGGGAATTGAACCCAAGTCTAGATAAGGTTTGGAGCGGCAACCCGACACGCTACCAGTGAACTACTGAGGTGTGTTTATCTTTCAGGGTCCACATTTATTTTAAATGAACCGCCCCTCATAAAATTTTGGCTACGCCCATGTAGGGTATGGACGTTTAGTGTCTCTGAAATCCACTATAACACAATGATCACTTAAAATATCGGGAAAAACACCAATACTGGGGAATTTGTGAAGCATATTTGTTAGAAATAGGTCTAAGATGGAAGATTTTTCAGGACAGTTATTGTTCCGTCTGGTAGGAGAGTCAATGAGTTGGATCAGATTGAGTGACAGACAACAGTGCTAGAATTGACCACAGAGGGGGGTGGACTTTTCCCAGTTGAAATTAAACTCTCTGGCAAGTAAAACCTCTTTGAATTGTAGATTAGTTATGAAGTCTATCAGAGAAGACAAGGTCTCAGGTGTTGCTGAGGGGGGATGGTAACAACCAACCACAGAAAAGATCAGGCCTCCATTCAAAGTGATGTTTACAACTAAGGCCTCAAATTGGTTTGGGATTGTTTTTGCTGACTCAAGACTGGAATCCTGGGTATCTCTGATGTAAATTGTGACCCCACCTCCCTTTTTTGATGATCACAGCGATACATATTAAGTCCATCGATTGCCAGATCATTATTCAAGACAGATTTGTTTAGCCAGAGTTAAGAAAGGAAGATTACATCAGTCCCAGAAGAATGGACCAGAATTTTCAAAGTATCAAATTCCTCAAAAGACTACATGCGTTTACATGTAGAAAATGAAGTCCTGACATGTTTTTAAAATCATTTGGTGTGCTGTAATGAGTGTGGGGTCCAGAGTTGGACAGAATCCATGAGAGCAAAAACAACGTTATTATCAGACTTTTTTTGTGTGTGACAGATGTGTAATTACAGGAGTTAATAGTGTGACAATCAAACCATGAGAAAAGTTTAAAAAGACATGATTACCAAGAACCCAGAAACAATGAAGATTACAGGGAGAGGTAGGTCCAGATGTGTAGGTTCAATGACCCCAGATACTCAGAAATTTGAAAATTATGGGGATTTTGGGACTGATGCAAAAAAGTATCAGACCCGACGCCTTGTCTCTCTCTCTGCTTCTGAAAATCTTAAGACTGAATATCCTTCCATTCTCCTGTATTGTCGGCACTCTTACATGGTCCATCGAAAAGGAATTTCAAGAAGCTCAGAAGTCTGAACCTGACCCAGGTACTAATCACTTTGGAAGGTTGTTTGTTTCAAGTTCAGTAAGAGGCAAAATCTTAGAATGGGTGCATACCAATAAGTTGTCTTGTCATCCTGGTGTCAATTGCATGTTTTATTTTATCAAGAGACATTTTTGGTAGCCCACACGAAATCAAGACATCAAATACTGTACTATGTTGATGCTTGCCCCACTTGTGCATACAACAAGAATTGAAATCAACCTCCTTCAGGCCTACTGAAGCCTTTACCAAAGACCGGTCTTCCCTGGTCACACATCTCTTTAGAGACTGTAATTCTCAATGCAATTGACAGATTCTCTAAGACTCACTTTATCTCTTTGGTCAAGCTTCCCTCTGCCTTGTAAACTGCCAACCTCCTGGTCCAGCACATATTCAGAATTCATAGGATACCTACAGATATTGTATCTGACCGAGGACCCCCCAGTTCTCCTCCATGGTTTGGCAGACTTTTTGCAACACTCTTGGGGCCTCATCCAGCTTGACATCTGGATACCATCCCTAATCCAATGGTCAATGTGTACTTTACAATCAAGAACTAGAAGCTGCGCTAAGGTGCATAATTAATAATAATTCTCCAGCTTTGAGCAAGTATCAAGTGGTCGAATATGCTCACAACACCCTCACATCTTTTTCTACTGGCTTGTCGCCCTTTGAACCTTCTTTAGGCTATACACCACCTATTTTTCCCAGTCAAGAAGCTGAAATATCTGTACCCTCTGTCCAGCACCATTTCAATCGTTGTTGGAGAGTTTGCGACAGACCAAGGTGGTCCTGTTACATACTATTGACCAGAATAAGAGGTTTACTGATCAACATCATTCTGCAGTTCCTACTTACCTGGTTGGCCAGAAGAACAATGCTGAGATCACAGGCATCCCTAAAACAAGGTTAAAATCCCAGATCCACCTAAAACAATGTTGGGATTTCTGTAAGTACCACTTGTATTATAAGTCCCTTTGTGGCCTATGTCTATTATAAGCCCCTTTGTAGCCTATGTCTATTGAAAGTCCCTTCATGTCTTCTCTACAAGTCCCTTCATGACTGCTCTCTAATGAAAGTCCCTTCATGACTTCCATACTAGCTAGCCTGTATAAATAAAGGTTGAATGAATGAATGAAATACACCAATATCTTAGATTTGTTGAATAACATCAGCGCCTTACCGTCAATGCGGGTGGCTCATCTCTGGTCTGACTTCCATCACCCCCCTCAACACACCAGCAGACCTGGCCTCGCTAAAATCATAAATTCAGCCAGAATACTTTCAGTTCAGTACACTAAGTCTCCTCCAGGCACGGTTTCAAGTCCAAGCCTGGTGTTCGGAAGTCAGATGTTGGGGCCGGCCTCAAAGGACCGAAATGTTGGAGAAAAATATTCTTGCTTAACTTTCTCAAAAAGAACAGCACTTGATGACAGGAGAAGATTTTTAACTGGTATTTACTTGCAAGGTCAGAATTTCAGGACAGGTTGAATACATATACATAAAGTGCACACATATAGACCAGTCACGAGAATCTGCCCAAAGCTGTGTTCTCAGCTTAATCAATCCCTGCCCTTATCAGTTCAGCTGAGTTCACAGAACTTGGAGCTGTCCTTGGCTGCCAGCTGCCTGCTGCAGTCTTATACAGCTTCTCATCCAGTTCTTTCTCGGCAAACCCAAACATGTTTCATTGGCAAAGATAAGAATCTCAGCCAAAAACATCCATAATCTTTGACCAAAAATTCCCTAACAGACAACTAAAGACTTGATCCCCTCTGTGGACCAGCCTGGACATCAGGACAGCAAAAGACCTGATCACCTCTGTGGACCAGCCTGGACCTCAAAACAACTAAAGTCTTGATCACCATTGTGGACAAGCTTGGATTCTAGAAAAACAAAACACCCAATGATCTCTGTGGATCAGAGGAGATAAATTTTGTTTTGTGAAATCGAATGGTGGCACAGTTAGTAGAGCTGCCACCTCACAGCGAGTAGGTCGCCCCGGTTCAAATCCTGGATAGAGGCCTTCTGGGTGGAGTTTGCATGTTCTCTCCGTGCATGCGTGGGTTTTCCAAGGGTACTCTGCTTTCCTCCCACAGACCAAAGACATGCATGTTAGGCTGATTAGTAAGTATAAATTGTCCCTAAGTGAGAGTGAGAGGTTGAATCGTTGTTTATTTGTCCCTATGTGTCCCTGTGATGAAGTGGAGACCTATCCAGGGTGTACACTGCCTCTTGCACAGTGATGGCTAGACATGGGAACTAGAGACCTTCGTGGCCCAAAAAGGAAGAAGCGAGTAAAGATAATTGATAGATGGAAAGATAATTCTCTGCTGAGGTTGGATGCTGCCTATCATGATGCTCTAAGATTCATAACTGGCTGTAACTATCGTACCCACCACTGCACCCTGTATTCACTGGTTAACTGGACATCATTAACTTCACACAGACTCTCCCACTCATACATTTTCATCTTTAAATCACTTCTTGGTCTGTTGCCTTCATAAATCTCCTCCTACATGTCTTTGCGTGCGTGCAACTACAGCGTGCGCTCTCAGGACATGATTACCTGCAGTGTTCCCTCAGTGTAGACTGATCTAGGCAAAAGGGCCTTCTCCTACTCCGCTCCTTTTTCCTGGAATACCTTGCAAAAAGATCTGAAGCTCTCGACCTTGACCTCTCTAAATGGCTTTAAGAATCTGTTGGACTCCTGGCAAGAACCAAAGCAGACATGTTCCTGTTTTTAGTTTTCTACATTTGCCTTATAATCTAGCTGTTTTTGCTACTTTTTTGACATCTTATTTTAACTTGTTAAAAAAATAATGGTGGTGAAGAGACGACACAGAAGACGGGATGCAGAACTTCACTTTAATCAACTCCTACAATTCTGGCGGTAAGCACCCAAAAACCGCCTTATATATCAACCCTTTCACAATACAACATCCGGTCCTCTGGACCTTTCACAATAAAACATCCGGTAACACATTCGGTCCACTGGGTGTGAGTAGAGTCCCCTAGTGGTCCGCCACACACGCCCCCCCAGAACACCCAGTAAGGTCCATCACTAGTCCAGCATCTTAGGTTTGATCAAACGACCAGAACGGCTGAACCTGGGCCCTGCAGAACCAGTCTGATGAAGCGGAGGGCGACGAGGAGGGCCTGCAGAAGATTCGGGCTCCAATGGTCGTTGAGAGTCTCTGGAAGGAGGACAGCAGTCCGTTAGCAATGTGGATGGAGGTCTGCCCCTGCGAGGAGCCTGGGCCGTAACAACCTGATCATCTGACATAACATGAGCTGGTTTAAGCCTATCGATACAGACAGTCTCAGTACGACCCCCTAAATCTAAAAGGAAGTGTTTTGGACCTGGTTGAAGAACCCGAAACGGTCCATCATACAAAGGCTGTAGTGGTGTCCTGTGTGCATTGTGTTTGACAAAAACAAATTTAGAGGACTCCAGACTCTTAGGTACAAATGACTGCGGTAAACAATGGTGTACCGGGCCAGGGACACGAACAGAGCCCTCCTGAGAGGAAAAATGGAGCAACGGTGGAGCGAACTGTGGTGAGGGTACCTCAGGTAAAAACTCACCGGGGACGCGCACAGGCTGACCGAAAACCAGTTCAGCCGGGGAAGAGCTCAGGTCCTCTTTGGTTGCGGTACGTAAACCCAACAAAACCCAGGGAAGACGGTCAATCCAGTTGTCACCGGTCAATGCAGCGCGAAGTGCAGCTTTCAATGACCTGTGAAACCGTTCACACAAACCATTAGCTTGGGGGTTGTAAGCGGTGGTCCTGTGAACGTTAGTCCCCAGACCCTTGGCCATGGTAGACCAAAGCTCAGAAACAAACTGCGGGCCCCTGTCCGATGTAATGTCTGAAGGGGGGCCAAAACGCGCAACCCAGGTAGACAAAAATGCCCGGGCCACCACTGCAGATGTTGTGGATGTCAGAGGAACCACCTCAGGCCACCTGGTGGTCCGGTCTATCATAGTCAGCAGATGAGTAAAACCTTGTGATGGAGGCAGAGGGCCCACCAGGTCTACGTGCACATGGTCAAACCGCCGACCAGGAATGGAGAAAGGTTCCAAAGGTGCTTTGGTGTGCCTGTTAACCTTAGCACGCTGGCATGGGACACACGCTGCTGCCCACTCCTTAACTGCTTTACGCAGACCGGGCCAAACAAACTTTGAACTGACCAGTTTCACCGAGGCTCTAACACCTGGATGAGAAAGGGAATGTAAAGAATCAAAAACGCGGCGTCGCCATGAAACTGGAACCAGAGGGCGGGGCCTGCCAGTAGAAACATCACAGAGCAGGAGAGGACCTCCGTCATTCACCTGCCGTTCCTCCAACTCGAGGCCTGTGGGCCCGGACTGGAGCTCGAGTATTTCTGCGTCGCTACGTTGGTCCGCAGCCATAGCAGAAAAATCGATGCCAACGTACACGGGAGAGATCAGCACCCGGGAGAGACAGTCGGCCACCACGTTGGATTTTCCAGCCACATGCTGAATGTCTGTAGTAAATTCAGACACCGCTGCGAGGTGGCGTTGCTGGCGAGCAGACCAGGGGTCAGAAATTTTTGACATCGCAAACACCAAGGGTTTGTGGTCAACATATGCAGTGAACCGGCGGCCCTCCAGGAAAAACCTGAAATGGCGTGTGGCCAGGTAAAGCGCCAGCAACTCTCTGTCAAAAACACTGTATTTCAGCTCATTGTCCCGCAGCGTACGGCTGAAAAATGCAAGCGGCTGCCAAACCCCGGAAACCTGCTGTTCTAACACAGCCCCCACCGCAACATCAGATGCGTCTGTTGTCAAAGCTATTTGTGCCGCTGGGGATGGATGGGCCAAAAGGGCAGCAGTGGCCAGTGCTGCCTCCCGCTCCGCGTCTGAAAGTGAGTAACGCCGGAGGAGCAGCTGCTTGAGGGCGGCGTACTTTCCTTGTGCAGGAGGGGCCTGGAGCAGGCTCATTGCCCGCTGGGTGGACAACGGATCCAGCGAGGCGACCACATAGTGGTATTTGGTGTCGTCTGCAGAAATCCCGCGAAGAGCAAACTGTGATTCGATGTGGGCGAACCACGACGGAGGGGCGTGCAGCCAGAAGTCCGGGATTTTAACGGCCACCGAAAAAGCGAGCGGGGCCGCCTGTGGAGGTTCCACAGCAGCGGATATCTGAAGAGAGCTGGCTGGAGCGTCAGATGTCGACATATTCAATTCACGTGGGTCACCAGTGTAGGAGGTGGTGAAGAGACGACACAGAAGACGGGATGCAGAACTTCACTTTAATCAACTCCTACTATTCTGGCGGGAAACACCCAAAACCCGCCTTATATATCAACCCTCTCACAATACAACATCCGGTTCTCTGGACCTTTCACAATAAAACATCCGGTAACACATTCGGTCCACTGGGTGTGAGTAGAGCCCCCTAGTGGTCCACCACAATATGACTAAAAGGATCACCTGAGGAAGCCAAAGTTCTGATGATAAGGGAACTTAAAGACTTGGATCAGTACAAATGAAGTACCCGGTACTACAACATCTTAACTGGAATACAATCTCAGAAAATATGAAGGAATAGTTTTTTGTTTTTGTTTGTTTTTTCGTTTTTTTGTTTATTAATTAAATAATTTATTTATTCAAATGACTGGGTTGGAGGAAGACTACTTGTTCCCATATAGAGACACTGAAAATAAGGAATTTTTAGATCATTCCGAGGACTTTGTGGCTGATGAGTCAGGCATAAAGACCACATACGAAACGTTTAACTTTAAGACCTTTGAATATAGAGAACATAAAACCTATGACTTTGAGGATGGTATCGATCCAGAAAATAATTTCTATAACAACATTTGATTTGATTTGATTTGATGTTTATTCATTCATTTTTAAAGAACAATACAAGACAGTTTCATCAGATACAAGAATACAAGTAGGATAAAATGAAAGGAGCAGAAAGAAGATGAAATCTTATTATATCTGCCCCTTATTTCACAGTTTGTTCAACCAATGTTAACCTTCAAGCTACATCACAAAATGAATAATTCTACTTAATTTTACTAACTGTAATACACAAACTACATCACAAAATGAATAATTCTACTTAATTTATCTAGCTGTAATACACAAACTACATCACAAAATGAATAATTCTACTTAATTTTCTAACTGTAATACACAAACTACATCATTCTAACTGTAATACACAAACTACATAAGAAAATGAATAATTCAACTTAATTTTTCTAACTGTAATACACAAACTACATCACAAAAATGAATAATTCTATTTAATTTTTCTAACTGTAATACACAAACTACATCACAAAATGAATAATTCTACTTAATTTTCTAACTGTAATACACAAACTACATCATTCTAACTGTAATACACAAACTACATAAGAAAATGAATAATTCAACTTAATTTTTCTAACTGTAATACACAAACTACATCACAAAAATGAATAATTCTATTTAATTTTTCTAACTGTAATACACAAACTACATCACAAAAGAATAACTCTACTTAATTTTTCTAACTGTAATACACAACACACTAAGCTACATCATCAGTCAACATAAGTGTAATATACAAACACACTAAGTTACATCATATATAGTTTTTGAGCAAGTCCTTTTTGACCTTTTTCTTAAATGTATACATTGATTTTGCATTTTTAACATCACTCTCCAGAGCATTCCACAATCGAACTCCCTGAATTGAGGTAGACCGTCCCTTTAAGCTGGTTCTGAATTGTGGTTTGATGAATATCTCTGTCCCTTTGAGATTGTAATCACTTTGTCTTTTTATAAAATTTCTTTGGATATTTAGAGGTAATGTGTTATTATGAGCCCTATACATAACTGATAAAATACTATATTCTACCAATTCCTGGAATTTCAATACATTTAGCTGAAGAAACAAGGTGTTTGATGGGTGACTGAAATGTTTTCTGGTGATTACTCTTACAGCTCTCTTTTGTAAAATAAAAACAGGCTTTGTAATTGTTTTGCACGCTTTTCCCCAAACCTCAATGCAATAGATTAAACGTGGAACAATGATTGTGTTATACAACATATACAGAGCTTTATCAATTAAAAAATCCCTGACTTTATACAGTACTGCAATTGATCTAGCTATTTTTGTTTTAATGGAATTTACATGATGTTTCCATGTCAGTTTGTCATCAATGATGACACCCAGAAACTTCACTTCACTCACTTTACAGATCACAACATCTTCAATTTCAAATGGATCGTCAACAATTCTCTTTTTGTTACTGAATATCATGTAATTAGTTTTATCTAAATTCAAAGATAATTTGTTTATTTTGAACCAAGTTTGTATTTTTATAAATTCTGTTTTCATCATATCCAAAATCTGTTTTATGTCTTTACCCGAACAGAAAAATGTGGTGTCATCGGCAAAAAGAACACATTTAAGAAGTCCTGACACATTTACCAAGTCATTCACATATAAAATAAATAACTTTGGTCCAAGCACAGAGCCCTGAGGAACTCCACAAGTGATATCACGGAGGTCAGATCTAACATCATTTATTTGCACAAACTGTTTCCTATCTTTCAAATAGCTAGATACCCACTGTAATGCTGGTCCTCTAATACCATATTTATTTAGTTTTTCAAGGAGAATGGTGTGGTCAATGGTATCAAATGCTTTTTTTAGATCAACAAAAACACTAACACAGTACTGTTTATGATCGACAGCATTAGTTATTTGTTCCATTAAATCCATGAGAGCCATTGATGTAGTTTTTTCCTCTAAACCCATACTGACTGCTACTTAAAATATTTTGTTTATCAATAAATTGATCTAATCTGGTCACAAATAGTTTTTCTAGAATTTTTGAGAACTGTGGTAACAAGGATATTGGCCTATAATTATTGAATACACATTTATCACCATTTTTAAAAAGAGCAATTACCACAACATCACCACAAACTGTGAGTATTACACCCACGAACAGTTTACTAATAATGTGAAAATGGAAAGTGCTTTATTTATCATCCACTTTAATAGTAGGAGTCTTTATAAAAACTTTACTAAAATTAAAGAGTACTTATCTCAGTTCAAAAAGTTCAGTGTAATTGCTGTATCTGAGACCTGGCTTGATAATGATAAAGAGTGTGATGTTGAATTAGAAGGATATGAGATGTTTACTGTAAATAGGCCTAATAGATGCTGGTGAAGATTCTCAGTCGTCTAGGACATGATCAAATCAAAAAAGGCGTTCAATACAGAACAACTGGCCTAATAGACCTAATAGAAAATAGGCATAGGCCTAATAGAAAAGGAGGAGGAGTTGCTTTATACATAGACACAGCTTTAACATGCACCAAAGTGGAAAACATGTGTGATACTATAGAAAAAATGTTTGAATGTTTGACTGTAGAAATTAATGTTACAAAAGGAAAAAATATCTGCATATCTTGTGTATATAGAGCTCCAGGAACATGTATTGATACATTTAACAATAACTTCACATCTATACTTAGCAAAATTCATGGCAGTAAGGTTCAAATTGACATGAATATCGACTTGTTAAATCCTAGCAGATATAAAAAACACAGATTTCATAAATTCAATGTACAGTATAGCATTAGTCTCTTTCCAGTAATTATTAAACCAAGTAGAATAACATCTGATACTGCTACTTTAATTGATAATATATTTGTAAACACAGTTGATATTGACACAATTTCTGGTCTTATTATAAATGATATCACTGACCATTTGCCTGTTTTTGTAGTTTTTCCCAAAAAAAATTTAGAACAGAAAACTATAAGCAGGACTCATTCATGTAAACTCATCCGACATAGAACATCTGAACACATTGCTGCCCTCAAAGCAGACTTAGCAGCACAAAATTGGAGTGACATATATGTAGCTGGAGATACCGACACTGCTTATGATACTTTTTTATCAATACTAATGAGACTTTATGATAAAAATTGTCCACTACAAAACATTACAAGGGAACATAAAGAACTGGAAAAACCATGGATAACAAAGGGAATTGTAAAAGCAAGTAAAAAGAAAAATCGATTATATCAAAGATTTTTAAAACATAGAACAAAATGTGCAGAAAATAAGTATAAGACATATAAAAACAAATTAATAAGTATTATTAGACAAAACAAAAAGGAGTATTATCACAATCTTTTGGAGCAGCACAAAAATAACATCCAGGAAACATGGAAAGTGCTCAATGGTTTAATTAAAAAAACATGCAGTAAGAGGAAGTTATTCAAATTTTTTTGTTAGAAATGATACAATTATAGATGATACCAAAGAAATTGTAAATGAATTTAATCAATATTTTGTAAATGTTGGTCATGACTTATCAAACAGTATCATGGTGCCTCAGGACTAAATATAATACAGATAGAGCTAACATTAATACAAACTTAAATTCATTTTTTATTAGAGGAGTCGATGAGAAGGAAATATATGATATTGTGAAAAACGTTAAAAATAAAAAATCTACTGATTGGGTTGGAATTGATATGTGGCTAGTAAAAAATATAATAGAATATGTACTTAAGCCTTTCACATACATTTGTAATATGTCTTTTCAAACAGGTACATTTCCAAGCAAAATGAAAACAGCAAAAGTCATACCCTTTTTTAAAAGTGGTGATAAACATCAATTCTCCAATTATAGACCTATCTCTCTTCTTTCTCGATTTTCTAAAATTTTAGAAAAATTGTTTTTGCAGCAATTTGACAATTTTATGGTAAAATATACAATATTATCTGAATGTCAATACGGCTTTAGAGCCAAAAGGTCAACTTCGATGGCTGTAATGCAATTAGTTGAAGATATAGCTAACGCAATTGATAAAAAAGAATATCAAAAGTCAAAGTCAAACTTTATTGTCAGAACTGCAATATGTACAGGACATACACAGGATTGAAATTGCGTTTCTCTCAGTCCCTCGGTGCAACAGTAACCATCTAAACACTAAACACTAAAACATTTAATAAACATAAGCATAAAATAGTAAAAGTGTAACACTGTCCTGAGTTTTTTCATAGTAGTATAAAAAGTATAAAAAGTATATCTATAAAATAAACTGAAGGTTCTAGCATTGACATTTGCAAAGAGTGGCACAGCAGCATATGAGTTAATGTACACAGTATATGTATGAGGTAGTTGATGTTGGTATAGAGGCAAAGTGGCATATGCAGTAAGGCACATTGGCCATCCTTAAATAAGGCTAGTCAGAGAATACTGTATATGTATCAGCAGTAGTGTAGATTTAAAAGTAGTGTAAATGTAAACAGTAGTAATAAATGTAAAATAAATAAATGTCACATTTTTGTCATCTGTGTATGTTTCCCATACAAGACGAAATTCGTCTCTGCATTTAACCCAAACACCACCAGGTGGTGCAGTGAGCAGCCATAGAAAGCGCCTGGGGAGCTGGGGAAAGAGGTGTGCACTCATAGACACCCCAATGTGTGTAGTGGCCGGGGCCGGGGTTTGAACCTGTGTCCTTCGGGTCCCAAGTCGGCAGCCCTGCCTCTACACCATCTTGGCCCCTTTTACTACCTAAAACGGTAGTAATAAATGTAAACCGTATTAATAAATGTAAACAGTGAATGTAAACAGTAGTATGACTATAGGCAGTAATGTAATACAAACATTAGTGCAAATATGAGAAGTAGTGCAAACTGAATGAGCACATGACCGAGAGTTTAGTGAATAACCCGTTTGATGACACAGAGTCCAGTGTTAAAATCTTTGTGTTGTGTGGTAATGTGTGAGAAAGTTTTTTGTGTTAAGGCAGTTCAAATGGGAGGGGAGGCAGAGCAGGCAGAGTGTTTAGCATCCTGACTGCCTGATGAACAGAGCTGTCTCTCAGTCTGCTGGTTCGAGCCTGGAGACTCCTCAGTCTCCTCCCTGATGGCAGCAGTCTGAAGCAGCTGTGTAGTGGGTGTGTGGGATCACCTGCCATGCAGAGGGCTTTCCGAGTGAGGCGGTTGCTGTGTAAGCCCGAGATACACTCATGCGTCCTCAGGTACGCCACCATACGCGCGCATTTTGTGCGCATGTGTTTTGCTGATATGCTTCAGCATATGTCAGAAACTCAGCTCCTTGTTGTAATATGAGCTGCTGCACATGGAGGGGACTCAACTGAGCTCGCTGATTGGTTACTTGCTGACACGCCTACTGAAATGATTGACAGCCAGCTCATGTAGCGCCTTGAAGACCGCGGCGGTGTTCATGCGGTGTTTCTACTATATATGTTGTAAAAAGTTCTCTCAGAAATAAAAATAATAACAGGGAGTGCTTTTCCTGCAGCACACAGCCCACCAGGGATATTTAAAACATCGCGCACCCAGGTAGGACCTGAATTCATTCATTTCAATCATCGAGTGAACGGAGGAAGAAGCGGTTACTTGACTTTAGGCAAAAAAACAAAAGAAAAGGCCCGATCAGCGATAAAGAAGGGGAATTTATTTAATTTGTGTAACATACAAAACAGTCCGGCGCCGGGGAAGTTTATGTTCAGACACCGCGCATCGCGTATGCGTAGTAAAAAAATACTTTTGCGCGTACGTGCCCTGAGGGGCTACGCGGGGCTACGCTTTTGCCACAGCGTACGTACGCTGCGTATAGGCGTATCGTGAGGACGCTCGAGTGTATCTCGGGCTTTAGTCCTGTGGCAAGGAGGTGCCGACGATCTTCTCAGCTGCTTTCACGATGCGCTGGAGGCTCTTGCGGCAGGATGCAGTACATGCACCAAACCACACCGTGATGCAGCTGGTCAGGACACTTTCTATGGCACCTCTGTAGAAGGTGCACATGATGGGGGTTGAAGCTCCAGCCCTTTTCAGCTTGCGGAGAAAGTAGAGGCGCTGGTGAGCCTTCTTGGCCAGTGCTGCAGTGTTCCTGCTCCAGGACAGGTCCTCTGAGACGTGCACTCCCAGGAACTTGTCTGCGGTCACAGAACAGTAATCTCCTTCACATTCCTCGAACCAAATTAAGGACCATGGGAGACCGGGCTTTCAGTGTGGCTGCCCCCCGCCTGTGGAACTCTCTTCCTGACTGCCTGAGAGCTCCACAGTCACTGGTTGACTTTAAGAGCAGCTTGAAGACCTTTCTTTTCAACCGAGCATACTCTACCTCCTCATGATTCTACTTTGATCTTAGTTGATACTGTTATTGATTTTACTTGTTTTATCACTTGTTTTATTTGATCTTTAATGTTGTTGCACTTTGTAGCTCTTTGAGATTTTCATTAATGAAAAGTGCGTCATAAATTAAATTCATTATTATTATTATTATTATAATTAAACATTATTTATGTGAGGAGCAGACTGCTTTGAGTTTAACTCCATCACGTCAGTTTGTCCTCTAGTAGTCAAAGTCTATAGCAGCATAACAAGACAACACTAACTATAGGGTTTATGAAAAAGTAAAGTGTTAATCCCAGTCTTCAAACTGGACAATGTGTCAGCCTCATGGACAGAAACTGGAAGTTGATTCCACAAGAGAGAGAGTCAGAGAATCTTTATTGTCATTTGCACCACATGTGGTACATGTGATGAAATGAGATTATGTACACAGGGTCCCAGTTACATCCAACAATAAAATGTAAGAGAAGAACAGTAATAACATCTAAGATATGAACTAAGAAAAACATCAACTAAAAATACACTAAGCATTAATATCATAGAAAACATTACTCCAAACAGCAGCATGAACATGAGTTTTTATGAGCTGATGAACATGAATGAGCATGAAACAAATCAGCAGCAACATGAAACAGATCAGCATCACCATGATGTGATATTTAACAGTGATTATTCTGGTTATTTATTCATGAGTCTAACAGCCTCAGGGTAGAAGCTGTTCCTCAGTCTAGTGGTTCTACACTTGATGCTCCTCAACCTCCTTCCTGAGGGGAGTGGGGCAAAGAGTGAGTGTGCTGGGTGAGTGAGGTCTTTCATGATGCAGGTGGCTCTTTTCCTGCATCTGGAGGTGTAAATGTCTGTGATGGTGGGGAGACTGACTCCAACAGACTTCTGTGCAGCCTTCACTACTCTCTGCAGAGCTTTTCTTTCTGCAGAGAGTAGTGAAGGCTGCATGGGTTTTCTCCAGGTATTCCAGGTTTCTCCCACAGACCAAAACCATGCATGATAGGCTGATTGATTACTCTAAATTGTCCCTAGGTGTGAGTGAATGATTGTTTGTCTTATTTGTCTCTATGTGTCCTTGTGATGTACTTGCGGCCTGTCCAGGGTGTACCCCGCCCCTCGCACTGTGATTGCTGGACATGGGCGCCGGCGACCCCCGTGACCCAGTATGGAAGAAGCAGGTAAAAGATAATGGATGGATGTCCCTAGATGAGAGAGTGGTTGTTTTGTTTGTCTCTGTCCCTGTGATGGACTGCAGACCTGTCCAGGTGTCCCCCGCCTCTCGCACAGACTTCTTCTTTTCGCTTTTCCCTCTTCAAGGTCTCCACAATGAGTTCTCCTCCTCCACCTCACTCTGTCCTCTGCATCCTCTGTCCTCACTAACCCTCCCTAACCCTCACCTTCATGTCCTCTCTAACTGCATCCATATGTCTCCTCTTTGTCTTTTTCCTGGCAGCTGCATTTCTAACATCCTTCTACCAATATACCCACTGTCCCTCCTCTGGACATGTCCAAACCACTGTCCCTCCTCTGGACATGTCCAAACCACTGTCCCTCCTCTGGACATGTCCAAACCACTGTCCCTCCTCTGGACATGTCCAAACCACTGTCCCTCCTCTGGACATGTCCAAACCACTGTCCCTCCTCTGGACATGTCCAAACCACTGTCCCTCCTCTGGACATGTCCAAACCACTGTCCCTCCTCTGGACTAATAAGTGACATAAGTGATCATTTACCTATATTCATAGTTCATGATAGCAAAATAAAAAAAACTAGTAAAGTTGATGAAATAAGGCAGGTTAGAGTCAGATCTGATGAAACAATAAAGAAATTCTGTAATGATCTGTTAAAGGAAAACTGGAGTGGAGTATATGTGAAGGATGTGAATGTGGCATATGAATTTTTTTTGCAAGTTTATAAATCATTATATGACAAAAATTGCCCGATACTAGTGTGTCACAAAAATAAAAATGTCAATGCAAAACCCTGGATGACCAAGGGACTGTTAAAATCTTGTAAGAAGAAAAATAAGTTATATAGAGATTTTGTCAGATTTCCAACTAAACTTAAAGAGATGAAATACAAGGTGTATAAAAACAAATTGACAACATTATTAAGACAAGCTAAGAAAGATTACTACAATTTAAAGTTGCGAGGGAGCAGTGGTGATATGAAAAGAACGTGGAATATTTTGAATAGTATTGTTTTTGCAGCAATTTGACAATTTTATGGTAAAATATACAATATGATCTGAATGTCAATACGGCTTTAGAGCCAAAAGGTCAACTTCGATGGCTGTAATGCAATTAGTTGAAGATACGCAATTGATAAAAAAGAATATCAAAAGTCAAAGTCAAACTTTATTGTCAGAACTGCAATATGTTCAGGACATACACAGGATTGAAATTGCGTTTCTCTCAGTCCCTCGGTGCAACAGTAACCATTTAAACACTAAACACTAAAACATTTAATAAACATAAGCATAAAATAGTAAAAGTGTAACACTGTCCTGAGTTTTTTCATAGTAGTATAAAAGTATGAAAATTTACACCAACACTGAAACACCAAACACCCCTAAAACACCAAACACCCAATGAACATAAGCATAAAATGAAATAATAAAAGTGTAATACTGTCCTGAGTTTTTTCATAGTAGTATAAAAAGTATAAAAAGTATATCTATAAAATAAACTGAAGGTTCTAGCATTGACATTTGCAAAGAGTGGCACAGCAGCATATGAGTTAATGTACACAGTATATGTATGAGGTAGTTGATGTTGGTATAGAGGCAAAGTGGCATATGCAGTAAGGCACATTGGGCATCCTTAAATAAGGCTAGTCAGAGAATACTGTATATGTATCAGCAGTAGTGTAGATATAAAAGTAGTGTAAATGTAAACAGTAGTAATAAATGTAAAATAAATAAATGTCACATTTTTGTCATCTGTGTATGTTTCCCATACAAGACGAAATTCGTCTCTGCATTTAACCCAAACACCACCAGGTGGTGCAGTGAGCAGCCATAGAAAGCGCCCGGGGAGCTGGGGAAATAGGTGTGCACTCATAGACACCCCAATGTGTGTAGTGGCCGGGGCCGGGGTTTGAACCTGTGTCCTTCGGGTCCCAAGTCGGCAGCCCTGCCTCTACACCATCTTGGCCCCTTTTACTACCTAAAACGGTAGTAATAAATGTAAACCGTATTAATAAATGTAAACAGTGAATGTAAACAGTAGTATGACTATAGGCAGTAATGTAATACAAACATTAGTGCAAATATGAGAAGTAGTGCAAACTGAATGAGCACATGACCGAGAGTTTAGTGAATAACCCGTTTGATGACACAGAGTCCAGTGTTAAAATCTTTGTGTTGTGTGGTAATGTGTGAGAAAGTTTTTTGTGTTAAGGCAGTTCAAATGGGAGGGGAGGCAGAGCAGGCAGAGTGTTTAGCATCCTGACTGCCTGATGAACAGTTTTTTAAGGGAGAAACAACCTTGACTGAAAAAAATAAAGTTGTGAATGAATTTAATTCCTTTTTTGTAAATATAGGGCCAAGTTTGGCTTCTTCCATTAAGACAAATTATATTCAGGGTAGGCAGGGTGGTAGTAGAATTTCACAGTCAATGGGCCTCATTCACGAAAATGTTCGTATTTTTATCCTAAATTTCTCCTACTTTTGTTCGTACGAAGCGTTCGTACGAACATGCCACGTCAGATTCAACAAACCCTTCTATCCTCATGAGAAGTGTGTAAACGAGCTGCGTAAATTTAATGAATCCCACCTGTTCTATCAACCTGCGCGTGCTCGCGGAGAGGTCATTTACATAATTCCCACCCCTCAAAACACCATATAAGGCCACGTTTCCTGCCTTTTGACAGCAGGAAGTGTCCATTCATTCAGAATCGAGAAGTAAAAAGAAGAACTTCACGCGTTCGGAGATTGAAGGTCGCGCTGTGGCGCACCGCTACCCCCCCCCCCCGCAAGTGTCGGATGTGTTTTTGAACAAAAGCATTTTAAAATGTCTCGGAACTACAGTTCTTCATATTAATATTAGTGCATGTTGTGTCTCCCGTGGGTCGTACAGTATCAGAAATCAAGAATAAATGGTTTGATCTGAAAATGGCTTCAAGAAAACCTCTCGCCGCAGCACGCTAGACAGGAGGTGGTCAAGAAAGTCTGCGCTACCGAGATGGATGGAAAATTAAATGCCATGCGCACCTTGCGCAAGATGCGTGCCAACAGCATGCGTGTTCAAGCTGTGATAAAGCCGAGGACCCACTCGTGCGGCGCGCACGGACCATCCCCGGGGCACGGGGGGGGGGCGTGCGCCACGCGCGGGGGGCGCACGNCCCACTCCCCTCAGGACGGAGGTTGAGGAGCATCAAAGTGTAGAACCACTAGACTGAGGAACAGCTTCTACCCTGAGGCTGTTAGACTCATGAATAAATAAAAATAAAATAAAAAATAAACACTGCAAAATATCACATCATGCTGATGCTGATCTGTTTTCTTGTTGCTGTGTTCATCTGTGACCATCTGCTCATACAAACTCATGTTCGTGCTGCTGTTTATTTCCACTATATTAGGCTTAGTGTATTACTAGTTGATGTTTTTCTTAGTTAATTCTAGATGTTATTACTGTTTTTCTCTTGCATTTGTTGTTGGATGTAACTGGGACCCCGTGTACATAATCTCGTTTTCATCACATGTACCACATGCGGTGCAAATGACAATAAAGACTCTCTGACTCTGACTCTGACTCTGACTCTGATATGAGTTATTAGTGAAGAAATTCCGTCTGGATGACAGCAGACCGACTGCTCCTAAAATATACGACAGCTCTGGACCACACGTAAATTTTGTTCGTATCTGAAAAAAATCTTAGGATACGAAAACATTGTTGGATGCCACAAATGATCCTTGGCAGCACGGTGGCACAACTGGTAGAGCTGCTGCCTCTCAGCAGAAGGTTGCCGGTTCAAATCCCGGTCCGGGGCCTTTCTGGGTGGAGTTTGCATGTTCTCCCCGTGCATGCGTGGGTTTCCTCCGGGTACTCCGGTTTCCTCCCACAGACCAAAAAACATGCTTGTTAGGCTGATTGGTGACTCTAAATTGACCCTAGGTGTGAGTGTGAGAGTGGATGGTTGTTTGGTGTGAGTGAGACAGGTCCCTCTTGTAAATGAGTCCCCGTGACTCAACGAGGCTAGCCTGTATAAATAAAGGTTGAATGAATGAATGAAAAAATCACTCGTACGCACAGTTTAAGAACAAAGCTGTGCATACGAACGGTTCGTGCATGAGGGCCAATGTTTCTTGGAGATATAAGTGAACATGAAATTTTAAATATAGTAAGGAAAAGCAAAACTAAAACAACTGTTGATAGTGATGGAATTGATATGATTATAAAAAAACTATTGACTTTATTATTAAACCATTTACTTATATTTGTAATTTGTCAGTCCAGAGTGGCATATTTCCAGAAAAAATGAAATTAGCAAAAGTTATTCCAATATTTAAAAATGGTGATAGACATAGTTTTGACAATTATAGACCGATCTCAGTGCTCCCCCAGTTTTCTAAAGTGCTTGAAAAATGGTTTGTCCAGAAATTGGATGGTTATATTGAAAAGAATAACTTATTGAGTGAGAGTCAATATGGCTTTAGATCAAATAAATCAACATCCCTTGCATTGTTAGAACTAAATGAAGAAATTACAGAAGCAATTGAAAGGAAACAATATACAGTGGGGATGTTCATTGATTTAAGAAAAGCCTTTGATACAATCGACCACACTTTATTGCTTTCCAAGTTGCAAGATTATGGGATAAGAGGGATAGTTCATAACTGGTTGAGTAGTTATTTGACTAACCGAAAACAATTTGTACAGCTAGGAAATGTAAAATCAGATCTTCAAAATATAAAATGTGGAGTCCCCCAAGGTTCAGTGCTAGGACCAAAGCTTTTTGTATATCAATGACATTTGTGAAGTGTCTAAAAAGTTACAAATCATCCTGTTTGCAGATTATACAAATTTATTTTGTTCTGGGAATGACTTAAAACCCATTATAGAATGTATGACTTGTGAGATGTCTAAACTTAATGAGTGGTTTAAATACAACAAATTATCAATAAACTGGAATAAAACAAAATTCATGATTTTTGGTAATAGAAAAATAGATGATTCTATTATAATGTCTATAGATGATAATCAAGTTGAACGAGTACATGAAGTTAAATTTTTAGGGGTTGTTTTGGATCATAAACTTAACTGGAAATCTCATATAAAATACATAAAATTAAAACTATGCAAAAGTATTGGACTTCTAAATAAAGTAAAACATGTTTTAGAGCTGTCAACACTACAGACATTATATTATTCATTTGTTGTTCCATATCTGATATACTGTATAGAACAGGGGTCTCCAACCTTTTCGAAACTGAGAGCTACTTCGTGGGTACGGAGTCATACAAAGGGCACCAGTTTGATAAACTCTTCGGAAATAACAAAGCGTAAATTGAAAAAAATGTATAATAAACATATTTTTAAGATAGACATTTTAAAATATATATCAATACAAAAAAAGAACAACAACTGAATAAAATGAAATTTTAAATGCAGCTTAGTAGTGAGTTGTGCTATTTTTAGAACAGGCCCGAGGGCACCTGAAATGGTCCTTGGGGGTACCCGGGTGCCCGCGGGCACCACGTTGGTGACCCCTGGTATGGAGGTATGGGGCAACACTTATAAAACCAACACTAAACCGTTATCTGTCATACAAAATAAAGTTATGAGAATTATTTAAAAAGTGGACATCAGAGAACATACAAATAAATTGTTTATTCAATCAAATATCTTGAAACTAAAGGATCTGGTTGATTTAAAAATGTTATTGATTATGTTTAAAGCTAGAAAGAGATTATTGCCATTTAATTTACAAAAGTTCTTTGTCTTAAGCTCTTGTAATAGAACTAACAGAAGGAAGTATGATTTCAAAAGTAAAACACTGCGTACTACTTTAAAACAAATGTGCATTTCGGTGCATGGAGTTAAACTATGGAACTGTTTGGATGAGGAGTTTAAAAATTGCTCTACAATAAACCAATTCAAAACCCTTTATAAAAAAAAAAGAATGATTAACTCTTTTACAACTTTATGTTTATGTTTATTAAATTTGTTCTTTTTTTTTTACAAAAGAAACAATACAAGACAATCTCATAAATGATAATGTACAAAATATATAAAAAGAAAGGTAGCAGAAAGAAGAATAAATCTTATTATATCTGCCCCTTATGCTGGTGAAGATTCTCAGTCGTCCAGGACATGATAAATCAAAAAGGCGTTCAATTCAAGATCAACTGGACTTTATTTGTAACAGAAGACGTTTCGCTTCTCATCCGAGAAGCTTTATCAATTCAATGAACCAGACTGTGTGTGCGTGTGGATTTATAACAGGAGTCACGCACCATCATATGTAAATTGCAAGCTGAGGTAACACATACATGTATGTGTTACCTCAGCTTGCAATTTACATATGATGGTGCGTGACTCCTGTTATAAATCCACACGCACACACAGTCTGGTTCATTGAATTGATAAAGCTTCTCGGATGAGAAGCGAAACGTCTTCTGTTACAAATAAAGTCCAGTTGATCTTGAATTGAACGCCTTTTTGATTTATCTGCCCCTTTTTCCAACAATCAGATTAAACAATAATAATCTTCAACCAACAGTACAAAATGACTAACTCTTTCTAATTTTCTAACTAATACAATACACATTACGCTATTTCATATATTTTTTTAACACATTTGTTTTGATCATTTTCTTAAATGTAAACATTGACTTGGCATTTTTAACTACATTCTCCAAGCCATTCCATAATCTAATTCCCTGGATTGAGGTAGAACGTCCCTTCAAACTAGTTCTGAATTGTGGTTTTACAAACATCTCTGTCCCCTTAAGATTATAACAACTTTGTCTTTTAACAAAATGCATTTGGATATTTAAAGGTAATGCATTATTTTGAGCCCTATACATAACTGATAAAATATTATAGTCTACCAAATCATGGAACTTCAATAACTTCAGTTGATAAAATAATGTACTTGGGGGCGGCCGTGGCGTAGTGGTAATGGCAGTCGTCTCCCGATCGGAAAGTTGGCGGTTCGACTCCCGGGACCCGCACCATGTGTCGTTGTGTCCTTGGGCAAGACACTTAACCCTGAGTTGCTCCCGGTAGGACTGGAAAGCACCTTGCATGGTAGTCTGCCGCCACCGGTTTATGAATGTGTGTAGCATTCAATATATGTGTAGCACTTTGAGATTTTCAGTAATGAAAAGTGCGTTATAAATTGAATTAATTATTATTATTATTATTATTGTGGATGACGGTAATGTTTTCTAGTGATAATTCTTACAGCTCTTTTCTGTAATACAAAAATAGGCTTTGTGATTGTTTTACACGCATTCCCCCAAACATCAATACAATAGATTAAGTGTGGAACAATGATTGTGTTATACAACAAATACAGAGCTTTATCATTCAATAGGTCTCTGACTTTGTACAGTACTGCAATCGATTTAGCTATTTTTATTCTTACAGAATTTATGTGTTGTTTCCATGTCAGTTTGTCATCAATGATAACACCCAAAAACTTCACCTCACTCACTCTACAAATCTCAACATCCTCAATTTTGAGTGGAACATCAACAGTTTTCTTTTTATTACCGAATATCATGTAATTAGTTTTTTCTAGATTTAATGATAATTTATTTATTTTAAACCAAGTTTGTATCTTGACAAATTCTGTCTTTATCAATTCCAACATTTGTTCTATATCTTCACCTAAACAGAAAAAAGTGGTATCATCAGCAAAAAGTACACATTTAAGGAGTCCTGACACATTTACCAAGTCATTCACATATAAAATAAAAAGCTTTGGTCCAAGTACAGAGCCTTGGGGAACTCCACATGTGATATTACAGAGGTCAGATCTTACATCATTTATTTGTACAAATTGTTTCCTATCTTTTAAGTAGCTAGATACCCACTGTAATGCTGGTCCTCTAATACCATATTTGTTCAGTTTTTCAAGGAGAATGGTGTGATCAATAGTATCGAATGCTTTTTTTAAATCAACAAAAATACTGATACAATATTGTTTTTGATCGACAGCAGTTGTTATTTGTTCCATTAATTCCATGAGAGCCATTGATGTAGAGTTTTTTGCTCTAAACCCATACTGACTGTTGCTTAGAATATTTTGTTTATCTACTTTGAGTTGTTAATGGGAAGAGTGATATATTGTTATGTATGTTATTGTTTATATATTGTTTGCAACTTGTGTGTTTACGGCCATGACATTTTTGTAATTATTGAGAAAGGGGGCAGGTCTATACAAGATTTTCTTCTTCCTGCTCCCTCTTCACTCGTGTAAATATGTTTAGTCAGAGAATGTGTTTGTAAACTGAAGATTTATCTGTCACTCCTACAGCACATCTCACCACTGTCCTGCTGTCCTCATACATGTCCTGCTGTCTTCATACATGTCCTGCTGTCCTCATACATGTCCTGCTGTCCTCATACATGTCCTGCTGTCCTCATACATGTCCTGCTGTCCTCATACATGTCCTGCTGTCCTCATACATGTCCTGCTGTCCTCATACATGTCCTGCTGTCCTCATACATGTCCTGCTGTCCTCATACATGTCCTGCTGTCCTCATACATGTCCTGCTGTCCTCATACATGTCCTGCTGTCCTCATACATGTCCTGCTGTCCTCATACATGTCCTGCTGTCCTCATACATGTCCTGCTGTCCTCATACATGTCCTGCTGTCCTCATACATGTCCTGCTGTCCTCATACATGTCCTGCTGTCCTCATACATGTCCTGCTGTCCTCATACATGTCCTGCTGTCCTCATACATGTCCTGCTGTCCTCATACATGTCCTGCTGTCCTCATACATGTCCTGCTGTCCTCATACATGTCCTGCTGTCCTCATACATGTCCTGCTGTCCTCATACATGTCCTGCTGTCCTCATACATGTCCTGCTGTCCTCATACATGTCCTGCTGTCCTCATACATGTCCTGCTGTCCTCATACATGTCCTGCTGTCCTCATACATGTCCTGCTGTCCTCATACATGTCCTGCTGTCCTCATACATGTCCTGCTGTCCTCATACATGTCCTGCTGTCCTCATACATGTCCTGCTGTCCTCATACATGTCCTGCTGTCCTCATACATGTCCTGCTGTCCTCATACATGTCCTGCTGTCCTCATACATGTCCTGCTGTCCTCATACATGTCCTGCTGTCCTCATACATGTCCTGCTGTCCTCATACATGTCCTGCTGTCCTCATACATGTCCTGCTGTCCTCATACATGTCCTGCTGTCTTCATACATGTCCTGCTGTCCTCATACATGTCCTGCTGTCCTCATACATGTCCTGCTGTCTTCATACATGTCCTGCTGTCCTCATACATGTCCTGCTGTCCTCATACATGTCCTGCTGTCCTCATACATGTCCTGCTGTCTTCATACATGTCCTGCTGTCTTCATACATGTCCTGCTGTCCTCATACATGTCCTGCTGTCTTCATACATGTCCTGCTGTCCTCATACATGTCCTGCTGTCTTCATACATGTCCTGCTGTCTTCATACATGTCCTGCTGTCTTCATACATGTCCTGCTGTCTTCATACATGTCCTGCTGTCTTCATACATGTCCTGCTGTCTTCATACATGTCCTGCTGTCTTCATACATGTCCTGCTGTCTTCATACATGTCCTGCTGTCTTCATACATGTCCTGCTGTCTTCATACATGTCCTGCTGTCCTCATACATGTCCTGCTGTCCTCATACATGTCCTGCTGTCTTCATACATGTCTGTGTTCATACATGTCCTGCTGTCTTCATACATGTCCTGCTGTCCTCATACATGTCCTGCTGTCTTCATACATGTCCTGCTGTCCTCATACATGTCCTGCTGTCTTCATACATGTCCTGCTGTCCTCATACATGTCCTGCTGTCTTCATACATGTCCTGCTGTCCTCATACATGTCCTGCTGTCCTCATACATGTCCTGCTGTCCTCATACATGTCCTGCTGTCCTCATACATGTCCTGCTGTCCTCATACATGTCCTGCTGTCCTCATACATGTCCTGCTGTCCTCATACATGCTGTCCTCATACATGTCCTGCTGTCCTCATACATGTCCTGCTGTCCTCATACATGTCCTGCTGTCCTCATACATGTCCTGCTGTCCTCATACATGTCCTGCTGTCCTCATACATGTCCTGCTGTCCTCATACATGTCCTGCTGTCCTCATACATGTCCTGCTGTCCTCATACATGTCCTGCTGTCCTCATACATGTCCTGCTGTCCTCATACATGTCCTGCTGTCCTCATACATGTCCTGCTGTCCTCATACATGTCCTGCTGTCCTCATACATGTCCTGCTGTCCTCATACATGTCCTGCTGTCCTCATACATGTCCTGCTGTCCTCATACATGTCCTGCTGTCCTCATACATGTCCTGCTGTCCTCATACATGTCCTGCTGTCCTCATACATGTCCTGCTG
>JBBPBX010021634.1:23629-35377 GCA_038048925.1 Garcialebias charrua | reverse complement strand
ATCTACGCCCCCTAATAGCATAAAAACAATAAACAAAATATACTGAACAGCAGCACGAACATGATGAGTGAGCAGATGAGCACGAATGAACACAGCAACATGAAACAGCTCAGCAGCCATGGTGTGATTTTTCACAGTGATTATTCTGGTTAGACAGTCATGAGTCTAACAGCCTCAGGGTAAAAGCTGTTCCTCTAGTGGTTCTACACTTAATGAAAAGCACTCAGAGCCCGGATAGCTCAGTCGGTAGAGCATCAGACTTTTAATCTGAGGGTCCAGGGTTCAAGTCCCTGTTCGGGCGAATGACTTTTGTTCTGTTTTGGTTCAGATTTAGGACACTAAAAGTTACAGATTATACCGCTCCAGTTTTAGTCAGCGCGCGAGTCAGTCAGTTTCTTTATTGTCATTTGCACCACATATTATGTACACAGGGTCCAAGTTACATCCAACAATTAAATGTAAAAGAAAAACAGTAACAAGATCTATAAGATATGAACTAAGAAAAAACATAAATGAAATATACACTAAGCACTAATAGCCAAGGGCGTAGATTTCATCTCATTATTGGGGGGGACCATAAACAGGGAAATTTTTTAAGAGCAATTTTGGGGGGGTCGGCAAAGTTACAGTGAAATGTAATGCAAAATGTACAGAGGGAAGTTTATCCAAACTGCATGCATATACTATGCAGAATAATCAGCAATAATATTGATTTAAATGGCATGTATTTAGTAGTCTTAATACTAATATTAATCAGTACAATAGTGACACTCATTACTCTTATTAAAAAATGTAATGTGTTCAATCTGCAGTACAATAGACGACAAATAATGACAAGTGGAAAAATGAGAATTTTGCAAAATAGGTCCCCTCTAAATATTGTTTAAATTTCAGTTTGGCTTGTATTCATAGATTGCTGTGGTCAGTGTCACTGATAATCTGGTACAACACCTTCCCAAAATCTTAAAGCTTAAAAAGAAAACTGCGGAAGCGTAGTGCTGCCACCTGGTGAAAATATTTTTTGGGGCTTATCACGTAATAACGTGATACGTATCACGTAATAACGTGATACGTATCACGTTATTACGTTATACGTATCACGTTATTATGTGATATTATCACGTTATTAATATCACGTTATTACGTGATACGTATCACGTAATAACGTGATATTATCATGTAATAACGTGATACATATCACGTAATAACGTGATACATATCACGTTATTACGTGATAAGCCCCCAAAAATATCTTCACCAGGTGGCAGCACTACGCTTCCGTAGTAAACAGTTTTCTTTTTTTTCTTTTTTTTCCCATTTATAGATGGCCTCCCTTCACACCTTATGGTGTGGTCACACCGAACAGCGTTTCAACCTCCAAAAAGCTCGTCACGCACGCAAGTGGACGCACTTGGTGTCCAGACTACTTGGACCAGAAAGCTAGAACGCGAAACTGCTGCGGGGTGTGTGGGAGGAGCTTACCGGTATACAGAGTCCTGCGCACAGAGTCCTGCGCACTCCGCCAGGCGAGGAGCTTTTTATTTCCGTCTCTGTGGAGCAGACTTGACTGGTCGTGAAGGACTTGTCGCGAACACACAGCTACAATGAGTTTCTCTTCCATAGTACACGACCTCGCGGGTCTTTTCTGTGTCCCACAAACAATACGTCACATAGTGCGCGCGCCCCCTCGTTTCCGCGTCACATAGGGACTCTCCCCCTCTCTTCTCCTCCTCTCTTCTCCCCCTCTCTTCTCCCCCCGACTCTCCCTGATTGGTTGACACACCAACCAATCAGGTAGAGTTGAGCGGCGTTTGAAAGTTTGAACCGCGAAATCTTCAGCATGCTGAATGCGTGCTTTGGAGGCTGAAGCCGGTCCACGTGCATGGAAAAACGCTTCCCAGCACGCTCAACACACACACGACGTGACGCCCGACGCCAAGACGCGGCTAGAAGCGCGTCCCCCATTGACTGTACATGTAAACTGGACGCTCCTGCTGCTGAAACGCTGTTCGGTGTGATCACACCATTATAGCCATCCTCTCACTCCAATATGTATATATATATATATTTTTTTTTTTAATAGAGAGAAAGAAAGAAAAGAGAAAGTGAGACAACAAAACAACAATTATCCACAAAAAGAGCACAAGGCAAACACACCAAACCTCCGTCCACAATCCTGCAAAGCACATGACAGAACACAGCAACGAAACATACAAGCATAAAGACTGATAATATTCATGACCTTGCAGTAGATTTCTATAAATACACATACCCATACCTACAAATATATATACAGTATACATACATATATATTTATATTCATTTATATACCCATCTACATATATCTACATATACATCCCTGCATCCATTTGTGTGTGGTTGTGAGCATGCATAAGTGAATAAGGTTCCTCCAATAGAACATTTAGTAGCGATTGTGAAGCATCAGAGATCCGTCCCCCCAAAGCCCGAGACAGACGAAGGGGCGATCAAAGCCCAAGACCCCAGGAAGGACCCCGAGCCCAGAGTCCCCAGGACCACCCGAACAGGACGAGCCACTCGTCCACTCCCCAGATCCGACCAAGGGGAAGAACCGGACGAACCCCACCAGGGACCACACACAATGACCCCCCGGGGTCAACAGCGACAAATACACAGGCCCCCGCCGGAGCCCGCTGCACCGACGTAGCCCCAGGGCCGGTCACAGAGCCCCGGGCACCGGGGACGCCCATGCATGGACATCTATACTTATCATGTAATAACGTGATACGTATCACGTAATAACGTGATACGTATCACGTAATATTACGTGATACGTATCACGTTATTGGGTGATACGTATCACGTAATAACGTGATGCGTATCACGTAATAAAATAAATAATAAATAAATGTCACATTTTTGTCATCTGTGTATGTTTCCCATACTTGACAGACGAAATTGGCCTCTGCATTTAACCCAACCACCACCAGGTGGTGCAGTGAGCAGCCGTAGTCAGCGCCGGGGAGCTGGGGAAAATAGATGTGCACTCATAGACACCCCAAGGTGTGCCATGTCCGGGGTTTTTTTTCATTCAATTCATTCATTCAACCTTTATTTATACAGGCTAGCCTCGTTGAGTCACGGGGACTCATTTACAAGAGGGACCTGTCTCACTCACACCAAACAACCATCCACTCTCACACTCACACCTAGGGTCAATTTAGAGTCACCAATCAGCCTAACATGCATGTTTTTGGTCTGTGGGAGGAAACCGGAGTACCCGGAGGAAACCCACGCATGCACGGGGAGAACATGCAAACTCCACCCAGAAAGCCCCCGGACCGGGATTTGAACCGGCAACCTTCTCGCTGAGAGGCAGCAGCTCTACCAGTTGTGCCACCGTGCTGCCCAGGTTTGAACCTGGGTCCTTCGGATCCCAAGTCTGATTCCCTAGCCACTACACCATAACGTGATATTATCACGTAATAACGTGATACGTATCACGTAATAACATGATACGTATCACGTTATTATGTGATAAGCCCCAAAAAATATTTTCACCAGGTGGCAGCACTACGCTTCCGTAGTAAACAGTTTTCAAGGAGAAGAAATACTTTAATGCAGGGGTCACCAAACTTTTTGAGACTGAGAGCTACTTCAGTGGGACCGAGAGGCACGAAGGGCACTTGTTTGATACAAATTTGCATGGTTCAACTTTAATTATAGTATTAATAATAATACATGTAAATGTATATAATTGACTGCCTGATCACATCTGATCTGTATTATTAAAGACTCCACACAATGATTAATGATTTAGCTTGGTAAATATGATCAATTATTATTGATAATTAGTGATTAGAACTCTCAATCAAGAACTTGAGTCCTCAGTTTGAATAATGTTTTGGTTCTTCTGTGCAAATGTAAATTGTTCTTAGCTTTGACTGGGAGTGTGGATGGTTGTTTGTCTCTGTCTGTCTCTGTGATGGACTGGAGACCTGTCCTGGGTGTCTCTGGGACAGACTGGAGACCTGTCCTGGGTGTCCCGTGCCTTCACCCAAAAGCAGCTGAGATTGGCTCCAGTCCTAAACAAGGGGCATAATGGATTAACTGATATTTTAAAACACTATTTCTTTTATGTTAAACTCAAACTGTAACATTTGAAATTCAGTGTATTCAGTGGTGAGAAAGTACCCAAATACTTTACTTAAGTAAAAGTACAAATAAACAGACAAAAATGTACTCTAGTAAAAGTACAAGTACCATATTAATGTTCTTACTTAAGTAAAAGTAAATTATACTTAAAGTATTAAAGTAAAAGTACTTGCTGAATGTATTAACTAATGCAATGGTCTACAGTATCAAGTGTGCATACTGTATGTATATTTTCTGTAATACATTAATAGTGTCGAGTCATTTTAATGAACAATGCGGCAGCTAGTACATGTTTTTATTGTGTTTACTCTGTGACACAGTTCACACTTGGACTTGTGATTCTGTGCATCAGAATTTCAAGCATGACCTGCAGAGTTAAATATCATTAAACAAAATAAGAATAATAAGGAATGATTACACCTTTGAAAGTTTTTATCTAACACAAAGTAAAACCAATGTGTCATTTTAACTGCAGTAAACACATTTAAGTAAAATTTGTCTGTTTGAAAAAAAGAAGCATTAGACCTAACAAAGGAACAGGATCTGATCATTTCAACTGCAGTTTGTCATCAACTCTAGTTAAAATACTGTCTAGTCAAACTTGTAATGCGTCCATACTCCATAGTGATCAATATTTCAACTTCCTGACACCATTTTCGAAACGTAGACCCGAGTGTTGAGACATTTGGAGACATCTCATGTCTCCTAACATCCCATGAACTGACAAATTTTAATATTGCAGCAAGAATTTATAGTTCAAATTCAGAAGAAGTTGGTTTTCAAAGATTTTGGAGTAGGCTACAGTCTGGCTCTTTTGGGAGAGAGAATCTGTCCACCTGTATTGAACAGTCTTTAAAGGGGAACACAGATGCAAAATTCACTTTTTAATGTTTTTGTACTCAACTTTGGGTATTTACTTCATAAAAAAACAGTCCTAAGGCCAAAAAAATGCACCCAGTGGTTTATTTACTATAAGTATATTTATTTATCTTAGATAGAAACGGGCCGATTGCACTTCCTGCGGTTTGTTACGTCACAAACCGCAGCCACAACCCACAGCCACAACCCATCCCAACCTTTGTCCCGCCCCCGTCACCTAGCAACCCCTGGTAATGCTCCACCCACGCGGTTCCTGAGTTCATCTCAGCCTGCACACTAGGTGGCGGTATGCACCTAACAGTTGTTTGCGATCCGCCATAAATCAAATGGAGAAGAAGAGGAATAGTTCATCTCAGCAGAATGGCTCCTAAAGTTAAATGTTGCGTTGTTGGCTGCATTACACAACATGTGTTGATACACACTCTTCCAGTCTCAGAGAGCAGAGATGCGTGGCTTGATTTTATTTTTAATGGCAATGTCCAAGCGACATTACCGTAGAAGAATTACACTTCTTATATGATGAAGGACTACTTTAGCACAACTGCCAGTTTGGTTGAGTGGTTAACGCACTCGGCCGCCACCCGGGAGACTTGGGTTCGCATCTCGTCCATTGCATCTTTTTTTTTTTTTCCCTTTTTTTTTTTAAAGCCTTTTGTTTCGGAGAAACCCTCTCTGACACTCCTGGCGCAGATAATGGAGCACTAAGCAGATTTAAAATTGATAGTTTTCAGATAAAAAGACTGCACCGCTGTGAGGTGTGTGTGTGTGTGTGTGTGTATGTGTGTCCGCCAGTGACTGCTCGCAGCCTCCAGCTCGCGCGCACGGTGAGAGTGAGGGAAAGAGGGAGTTGGACATGACAGGAAGAATAAAAAATGACACGACAACTTGTACACTGTGATCTGTTGCGGTCCAATTCAGCTCAGCTCGACTCTGTGGCAGTAACGTGAGTTGACTTCCTCGTCTGCCTTTGGAGGGCGGAGATAATGTAAGCAGATCTTTGAAGGGCGTGCCACGAGATCTCATTATCATAAACCGGTCGTTCAAAACGAAAGTTAAAAATGGCAGAATTAAAAAGGGTATAATTGATTATCTAAGAATTATTTTGTGTATTAAATTGAATAAACAGTGTCTGGTAACCCCAAAGAAATACCATAAAAATTTTAAAAACATATCTGTGGTCCCCTTTAAATAAAGCTTCCTAATATCACATCAGAGCTGTCACTTTGCATTTCCGCTTCTTCTCTTAAAAGAACCTCCGCCCCTAACAAAGTCATTGGCAATTTTATTAAAAAACACAAAAATATACCGTAATTGAAGTTTTGCACTATGCATAAGTTCCTGCCCTTTTGTGAACAATCGTGTGTGAATCACTGCGGAGCAGGGAGGATGACGAGGCACAGCTGACCCCCAACTAGTAGATGAGAAATGATCCTGCACTTAATACACTTCTAAATCACACATAAAGCATTTAACAGTAAATTAGAAATATGAACTGGCTTCAGTGGTGATTTTAGTATCTTTTTTGGGGGTGCTCAAGCACCCCTAAATTTTAACTCAGCACCCCAGAAAAGTAAAGAAACCATCATTAGGATTGTGTAAGGAAACTCAGTTCTCAAACCTTAGATTCACAAAATATTGAATANCCACCACTGAGTGTATTTTATAAATATTTTATTAACTGTTTTGTAGGAATGAACACGTTTGTAACATTCATTCAAAATGCGCCTTTTACTGTTAACAAATCTGTAGCATTTTTAAAGAACCTATTAAGAATAAAATCTTCCAGTTGGCAGTTTGCACTGTTGTTTGTAACATTTCAGAAGAACTTTAACTCATTAATACTCAAAGAAACAATGCTTTTCTAGAAAAATATTAGTATTTTATTTTGTTATTTTAAAAGGCTGTAAGTTGTTAGATAAAGGCAGGTTCTTTCTTTTCTCTATCTGTCGTCAGCTGCTCTGAGTCAGGTTGAGCCGTTGCTTCCCCCCACGTTTCAAACGGGAGCTAAATAAGATCGAGATATTTGCTACTTTGCTTCGACTAAAATGTGATATCTGATCAACTGCTGTGTTACACATCAAATTAGCTATGAAGATAGCCGCGTTATATCAAGTTATAACGCTTCAACATGACCGAGAAGCAAAAACTAGAGCCTGATTTTCTTCGCTAATGTGTTTCATCCTACTCAGAAGCAGAAGTAAAATAAAATGTCTCATTTATGTTTTAAGTAGCTACTTACTGGAAGTTAGTAGTTTGTGTCACACAGCTCGCTTCTTCTCACCTGGCGGATCTGCCGGACACAGGTGTTAATTCCTCCTATTGAACTAAACCATTTGCCAACAGGGAAGGGGGGTGGGTCGGGGTGTTAGACCATATTCTGTGACCTATCGTATATTGTGACTATAGGGGGCGCTGTTGCATTTTTACATCATACTTTGCAATAACTGATTAACACTGTCGTATTCTGTTACGTCTACTGTATATTTCCATCATAATCATGATTTTAAAGGTTCAGTATGCAGTTTCTGTAGAACTGCAGCACTTAGAAATATTTTCAACAGGCAAAGCATTCTGATCCCTCCCCCTCAGAGCCATATGTGGCTCTGCCCCCTTGTGGTCTGTTGAATTTCAAATTCAAGCTCTGTTTTTATTGGCTGATTCAAATTCAAGCTCTGTTTTTATTGGCTGGTTACAAACTCTGTTTTTATTGGCTGGAAAATGGCGGGTCACCTTTTCTTTTTAGAAATGCTTATTTACCACCTGGAGAAGCAAGGGGACAATATTTTTTTTTATTTTTTTTTCAGAGATTACCTGGCTAACATCAGTCTGTCAGGAGGTAGTGACAGAGTGAAGAAATATGTTCATAAAAAAAGCTACATACTGAAGCTTTAATGTGCAGATGTTAATTTTTTTTATTTTTTGGAGGAATGAGGCTGACTCTCTTTCCTTCCTCCAAAGAATCAAAAGTAAAATCTGATCACTAATATCATGACTATTATGAAAATACAGTATAGATGGTAACACAATATGATAGTGTTAATCAAATATTTATTTATAAAATGTATTCATTTTAAAATACAATACAAACAATCCCATAAACGATAAGAATACAAAATGTTAACAAAATGAAAGGTAGCAGAAAGAAGAAAAAAATCTTATCTGCCCCTTTTTTCAAACAATTAGTTCAAACAATAATAAAGTAACAGAACAAAATTAATAACTCTTTCTAATTTTTCTAACTCTAATACATTACACATTAAGCTACTTCATATAATATATTTTTTAACAAATATGGCAAAGTATGATGTAAAAATGCAACAGCGCCCCCTATGGTCACAATATACGATGTAATATGGTGTAACAGCGGCATAAATTACTTTTTTTTCCTTAGATTAATGGCGGATTTCTCTCTCTTTTTTGCCTTTTTATATTTATATTGTTTACACAGTTTCCTTTATTGAATTATTGGGGGGAGACGACGACAAATCTACACTTCCCCTGTGTCCCACAGGGCTCTATTCTGGGACCACTTCTCTTCTCGCTCTACATGCTCCCGCTGGGGTCCATCCCAAGGAAACATGGGATTTTGTTCCATTGTTGTTTTTTTAAGAACTTTATTTAAACAAAATTAGTATACATCACAACAACAGAATGAAGTATACAACACAATACAAAAGCCATGTAAACGAACAACCAGGGGTGATTTCCATACGCGGATGATTGCCAGATACCACTGAAACCAGCTAATGCAGGCCCCACCCACCCTCTCCTAAAATGTCTGGACGACATTAAGACATGGATGACTTCAAACTTCCTAAGTTTTAACGATCAAAAGACTGAAGTCATCATCTTCAACCCTAGCTCAGTTGCCGCCTCTGATCATATAAACTTGGACTCCCTCCAGCCCTATCTCAAGCACTCTGTAGCCGTTTTCGCATTGGCCAGCCCTCAATGGCCCGGGCCGCCCTTGGTTGGCCCAGAGCCCGAACTGGCCCGCCCGCGTTCATTACGCATTATGTGGAGAGCAAGCCTTGAAGTGGGTGGGGTGTTCACTTGACGTGGGTGGAGTGTTCACTTGACGTGGGTGGAGTGTTCTTGTGTGCGCGCTTACAGTGTTTTAAGAGAGGACACCCCTAAAAAAATAATTGTTAGCTGAATTAGTGTTTCTGAGTTAAATTTTTGTTAATGACTGATTACAATTCAGCTTATGTTAGGACGTAAATAACACGAAGCGCGCACCCATTTCCACCTTTCCGCGTGACCTGAATGTCATTAAAATATAACTAATATTGTCTAACTCTTGCGCGCAGCCAGGGTTTTAAAATATAACTGATAATCTCTAAGTTCTACGTGCAGCTAGAATGTTAAGAGGAGTGTTTGCTATATAGGTAAAGTGGACATCAAAAAATCCAGTCCGCTGCTGTAGCTCAAAGAGATCGTCACTGCTCTTACACTCTTTTATCTTGACCCGAGGAAGCGGGTTCGCGTCCCACCTGGGGATTTAACTTTTTTAATTAATCTAACTTTTTTTTTATTGGAGTAAATAAAAAGGAGTTGTGTTAACCAAACAAACTCCTTTTTATTTACTCCAATAAAAAAAAAAAGTTAGATTAATTAAAAAAGTTAAATCCCCAGGTGGGACGCGAACCCGCTTCCTCGGGTCAAGATAAAAGAGTGTAAGAGCAGTGACGATCTCTTTGAGCTACAGCAGCGGACTGGATTTTTTGATGTTCACTTTACCTATATAGCAAACACTCCTCTTAACATTCTAGCTGCACGTAGAACTTAGAGATTATCAGTTATATTTTAAAACCCTGGCTGCGCGCAAGAGTTAGACAATATTAGTTATATTTTAATGACATTCAGGTCACGCGGAAAGGTGGAAATGGGTGCGCGCTTCGTGTTATTTACGTCCTAACATAAGCTGAATTGTAATCAGTCATTAACAAAAATTTAACTCAGAAACACTAATTCAGCTAACAATTATTTTAGGGGTTTCTGTAGTTAAATATTAATGAAATCAGCTCGCGCTAGGTTGTTGTTTGAATGAGTCCCGCCCCTGCTGCAAACAACGAATCAAATGTGAGCAGTACATGACGTCAAACTGGGTCCGTGGGGCTGGGCCCGATAAGAACTACGGTGGAGATGGTTCCAAAACGAGGGTGGAGCCGGGGAAAAAAAGGAAAATGCGAACACTCTGAACCCGGGTTAGAGGCAGGGTGGAGCCGGGGAGGGCCGGCCAATGCGAAAACGGCTTGTGAAAAATCTCGGGATGGTTTTTGACTCAGATTTTAAGTTCAATAAACAAATCAGTTCTGTTCTGCAGAAAAGCTTCTTCCAACTGCGGCAGGTAGCTAAGCTCAAGCCAGTGTTGTCCAGACCTGACCTGGACACTCTAATCCAGGGGTGTCAAACATACGGGCCGGATCCGGTCCGCCAGGGGTTTTAGTCGGCCCGAGGATAAATCTGAATTATTAAATAAAAGAATAAACGTTATTTTCTTAAAAATCTGCAGTTCCTATTTTGTCCGCTAGAGGCGCTGTGTTTTAGTCATTTCCTATGTTGTCCTACTCAAACAGTGCCTCTAGGACCGAGAGGCGCTGTGTTTTAGTCAGTTCAATCGCTTTACCCGTGTTTATATATGATATCTATGGCTTTACCCGCTTTTTCTGTTGGAACAGACAGTCGGGCACCCTCATCAGAAGAATGTTCTTGTCAAAAAAGAGAAAAGTGGACACAGAGTGTCGGATTTTTCAAGAAAAATGGACTTCTTCCTATAAAACTGTTTGTTCACTAAATGTTTTAAAACGTTGTTCAATCACTGTGATCAGTTTTTTAATGTGTTTTAAGTCTGAAATAAATGTTAAACTGAGTAAAATTGTAAAAGGACAATTAATTTAACTAAAGATTTTTACAATTTATTTCTTCTTTGCACTAATACAATGAAAAAAGTGGACTTACTGTTCGTTCTATGTAATTTTGGAATTAGTTTACTGGTCTGGCCCACTTGAGATCAGATTAAGCTGAATGGGGCCCCCAGATCAAAATGAGTTTGACACCCCTGGTCTAATCCATGCGTTCATCACAACCCGCCTGGATTATTGCAACGCACTGTACGCTGGGATCAGTCAGGCCTTCTCACGTCTCCAGCTCGTCCAAAACGCAGCTCGACTTTTAACCGGTACACGTAGGTCTGAGCACATTACACCAGTTCTGTCCTCCCTTCACTGGCTCCCCGTGCAAACTAGAGTCGACTTTAAAATCCTGTTGTTGACCTACAAATACATAAATGGCCTCGCTCCCCTCTACCTCTCGGAGCTGCTGGAACCATACGTTCCATCGCGGGATCTGAGATCATCCGATCAGATGCTTTTGGAGGTTCCAAAAACACGACTGAAGCTCCGTGGAGATCGGGCGTTTTCAGTCATCGGCCCCAAACTCTGGAACAACCTGCCCCCCAACATTAGACAGGCCTCCTCCCTTCACATGTTCAAATCCCTGGAAAAAACATATTTTCTCTCTGGTGTTTCATACTGTGTGAACTGACTTAATGTATTTTGTTCTGTGTTTCTTTTTAATCCTGTTCTCATACATTTTGATGATATTTTACTGCTATTAATTTCATAGTTAACAACAGAAAACTAACACACTAATGCTAATTTATTTTTGATGTTGTCTGTAAAGCACCTTGATAGCAGTTTATCTGTTTTAACTGTGCTCTATAAATAAAGACGT